>PVJD01010679.1:0-37500 GCA_004026545.1 Mormoops blainvillei
AGCAGTTTGCTTATTTTGTTTTTGTTTTCATTTTTTTTAGGTTCAGTTGTTGATAGTTGTGAGTTGTTGTCATTTTAAAGTTCATATTTTTGATCATCTTCTTTTTCTTAGATTAGTCCCTTTAACATTGCATGTAATAAGGGCTTGGTGATGATGAACTCCTTTAACTTTACTTTATCTGGGAAGCACTTTATCTGCCTTTCCATTCTAAATGATAGCTCTGCCGGATAGAGTAATCTTCGATGTAGGTCCTTGTCTTTCATGACTTTGAATACTTCTTTCCAGCCCCTTCTTGCTTGTAAGGTTTCTTTGGAGAGATCAGCTGATAGTCTGATGGGAACTCCTTTGTAGGTAACTGTCTCCTTCTCTCTTGCTACTTTTAAGATCCTCTCCTTATCTTTAATCTTGGGTAATATAATGATGATGTGTCTTGGTGTGTGCTTTCTTGGATCCAACTTCTTTGGGACTCTCTGAGCTTCCCGGACTTCCTAGAAGTCTGTTTCCTTTGCCAGACTGCAGAAGTTCTTCTTCATTATTTGTTCAAATAAGTTTTCAGTGTCTTGTTCTTCCTCTTCTCCTTCTGGCATCCTGAGATTCAGATGTTGGAACATTTAAAGTTGTCCCAAAGGTTCCTCAGCCTCTCCTCATTTTTTTGAATTCTTGTTTCTTCATTGTTCTGATTGGAGGTTTCTTTCTTCCTGCTGCTCCAAATCGTTGATTTGAATCTCAGTTTCCTTCCCTTCACTGTTGGTTCCCTGTATATTTTCCTTCATTTTACTTTGCACAGCCTTCCCTTTTTCCTCCATTTTGGGACCATACTCCACCAATTCTGTGAGCATCCAGATTACCAGTGTTTTGAACTCTGTATCTGTTAGGTTGGTTCTCTCTTCATCGCTTAGTTCTATTTTTGGAGCTTTGATCTGTTCTTTCCTTTGGGTCATATTTTTCTTTTTTGTCTCAGTGCACCTATTGTATCACGAGGGGCGGAGCCTTAGGTATTCACCAGGGTGGGGCCACCCATTGTCACTGCCTTGTGGTGCTGTCTGTGGGGGACGGGGTCTGAGAGGGAACAACACGGCTTGCTCAGCTCCTGGCTGGCTCTCAGTTGCTTCCCCTGCTAAGCCCTTCCGGTGCTGATTCCCGGGTGGGTGGGTTTGTGTACATTCTCGGACCCCGTGGGTCTCTCCGACGACCTCTCCCGTGAGACTGGCAGTTTCTCCAGCTGCCAAAACCCCCACAGGTTTTTACTCATAGAGATTATGAGGCTTTCCTTTCCCGCGCCAGAACCCTGGGTTGCGTGGTCTCCAGTTTTTCCTTCCAGTTTATCTGCACACAAATGTGGGACCACCTGGTCCGCCAGCCGCTGCCCCGCCTGTCCCAATCCACCAGCGGCAGCTTTGCCATCCTCTCCGCCCCTCCTACCGGTCTGGATGAATGTTTCTTCTTTAACTCCTTGGTTGTTGGACTTCTATACGGTTCGATTCTTTGGCAGTTCTGGTTATTTTTTGTTTTTAAATTTGCTGTTGTCCTTTTGGTTGTGTGAGGCGATAAAGTGTATCTACCTACTCCTCCATCTCGGCCAGGATATCTTTCATGAACTTTTTAAAAGTTACGTTTATTATTAATTTTAGCTGGTATAAAAAAGTCACAAAGTCAGTAAGTGATAAAGCCACAAAGAGAGTGTATCTTATGGAATGTCATCTGCTCCTAGGACTGCAGACCTTTTAATGTTTAAGGCTGCATTTTTAAAAGAAGTAACCGGTATACATGTTAAGTAGCTGATTCAATATATTTCTAGTGAAAAGCACTAAATGTGAGAGGAAGAACATTTAGTATAATTCTATCTAACCCTTTATTTAGGTCATGTTAAGATGGATCATTATATATGTTATACAAATATCAATGTTAATAGTCCTAAAACTTATAGTACATTCTGTCATGATACTTAAAGGATTGTCTCTCTTCTCTGCCATGAGTATTATAAGCCCTTTCCTCCTAATTAATCTGCAATCAATTCAACCAGCCTCTGCAATTAGTCTTATACAACATTACCCTGCTTAGACAATAAAGCATTCTCTACACTGGGTTTTAAACCTGGGCTAAAATAGACTCCTACAGACCAAAAATGGTTCTGGTATTTCTCTTTGTAGTGTAATTTAGATGTCATATCTAATTTGCTGTCATGACTATTGTTTTATTGTGCAATTTGTATGTCATTTTGAATGGTAAAGGAATCACAGCTTTATTGAATTCAACCTTCTGTCTTTATTTAGGGTCTGATGTTACATGTTTGTACATGTAGGTTTATGTCTCAAAAGCTGCTTCTGGTATCAAGTAGCATCAAGTAGCAGTAGAAAAAGATTATGCTCTTTTGATATGTTTGCTCCTATCTTGGTAAATATGAACACAACTGGGGGAAAAAAGCCCTTTTCAAACTAAGGAGACAGAACTTTAAATAATATCATTATTTTGCCTTTAAAGGCAGAGACAGCTGAATAAGCTATTCCCATCGTAGAGCTGCGGAAGGTCTGGCTATTATTGAAGCCTAAACGCCCTGGCATTTCTAGTAATCCATTCCTAAGCAAGAACTACCCTCTCCACTGAAAGTTTTTCTGATACCGACATCAAACATATTATTCTCATCGCAACTCCATCATCACAAAACAATTCAAGTGCTTCCTGGCTTTAATTCATGAGGAACAAGAGCCAACTTACCTATATCACAACACTCAATTTAGTGTTGGTCTGTTTACGGTTGTTGTATTATACTGGTCTCTGGGTTCAAGTTCTAAACTACAGTCAGGGCTAAGGCTAACCATGGAAAGCCTTCCAGTAGACCACTGGAATAGCCTTTTAAGTAATTTTAGTGCATGAAATTTCATAAAGTTTTTACTAGATAATTACACTTCCTGATTTTGTAATTAGTGGAAGTACATGCAATTACATAATAATTATGATAGTAATTACGTAATTAAGATGTATAATTATGTAGTAAAAAACATCATGGAAATAAAACCATGTACTGTGTAAGCACAATACATTTTAAAAGTAAATTCACTAGCTCAACTGTTTAAAAAATACTTCTCTTCAAAATAAAGTGATTAGCTCACATTATGGTCTAACTGCTTGAAAATTGCTTAGTATTTTTCCCTCACTGGTGATTGAAGTATATCTTTTAAAAGTACATGGAAAAAAACCTTATCAGGTTTTCCCAACTCTCTACACTCAGAAAATGACAAAATGTTTTGCAGACGAAGACCATCAACTGTAGCATTATTGCCTAGATACTGCACCGCCGGTGCCCTTGTTGTGTTGCTGTACTTGTCACTACAGAGGGGACATGGAACCTGCCCATTGAAAAGACAAAACAGGAAAAGATTATATAAAACTTAATAACACATCTGTTAGCATAGCATACCCATCAGACCACTGAAGTGCCGAAAGTTGAGTGCAGATTTACAGAAATGGGCTTCAAGAAAGGTACGTCATTAGAATCCAGAGTTTGCTGCCCAAATATATGGCACCTTTTATATACTACTTCAGCTGCCCTGAAGAGGGTGACGGAAAATGCGCAAAGCTGTGACATCTCCACTTATGGGCAAAACAACTGTAGCGACAATTTCCTGAAAAACTGCAGTTCCTTTTCTGTCACAATGTAAAGCCATCTGTAGTTCAAACACAAAACAGAAACGACCCTGGCAGTGTTCGGAGAGGCAAAAACAAAGCCACAAGAAGAGGCTCCATGTTACCATTGGAAAACATCAACTTTGTTATTCTTGTTCTGAGCCTAAAAATAGAACAAAAAAGTCAGCAACAGCAGGAAAAGTAAATTCCAAAGGAAACTTCTTAGCAGCAAAATAAGAAACAGAATCTTGTTTTCATTTCCAAAAACATTTCGTTCAATGTCCTGAAAGCTTCACAAATGAGTTAAAGCAGGGCCGTAATGAGGCCCAGAACGCAGTGACTGGGTGAAACTTTACCCTGGGGACACACAGTGTGGCCCTCACATGAAGTAGGTGTCAAAATGCATTCCAGTTCTCTCTTTTACTTGCCACTAATTTCAGAAGCTGAAAGCCATTCTGAAAACCCTCATTTACTTTCCCCTCGTTCCTTCTAGTTCCTTCTTGCCACCACTCCCCCGCCCCTCCCCAGTTAGGCCACTACATTTTTAAGCTTAATTACCGAATATATTTTAAAAGACTAGGTTGTCATGCCACCTCTAAATCTGGGGAGGCCTTCTGTAGCCTGCACACTTGTCTTTTTAAAACAAGTTTTGCCAAAAGGGTGCCTGTGATCAATGGGCGAATAAAATGGAAGTGGGCCTTAGATATTCAGATGGGAGAGTGCCTCGGATCAGTGTTTCACAAAGTTGAACGCCTCTAGGAATCACCTGGGGATCTTGTTAAAATGCAGATGCGGAGGCAGTGGGGCTGGGGAGGGCTTGTATTTTGCATTTCTAACAAGTTCCCAGGTAATGCCTATGCTGCCAGTATACTGATCGCACTGAGTAACAAGGTCTGAGGTTTGTCTTGGGAAAAAAAAAAAGGCACGGAGGAAAAAAAGCTGTTTCGGGGTCATCTGTATGAGATTCTCTCCCTTAACTGCTAAATTATTTAAAGAATTATTGCAAGTTGAGTAGAATATTTCTTTGTAAATTTTCAGTGCTTATAATGTTTTTTTTGTTGTAAAAGCAGTACAAGCTCAGATTACATAACTTCGAAAGTACATACAGTTACAAAGGAGAAAAATAAAAATTATACTCCATGCAGAGATAAGAACTGGAAATAATTCCAGTGTTTCTAACTAATTTTTCCACCTTGCATATAAACTACAAATCTGAATCATAATGGTAACTTAGCTTTGGACTTTAACATTATGTTGTCAGTATTTTCTTAAGTCATTAAAGACGGAAACTATATAATATCTAATCTAACAGTCACATCAACAACAAAAGCCCCGGAAGCTCAGGATTAGGTAAGCTACTTTTCCTATTATCCAAATTCTTTGTGCTTCTACGACCCCTTCCGGATGGCTAACTATGCTCTATTAAATTATTTTTGCTGCTCTTCTATTACAGTTGTCCTAATTTTTTGGTTTCATATGCTACAAAAATTCACTTAAGCTAATCAAATGAATAATTTAAAACAAACCTCGGATCATTTTTATTTGAAAGAAAATGAGAAAAAGAAAAATAGTTTGTTACCCATTTCAACATGTATTTTTCTAAAGAAATTTTTTTGCAATTATGAAAAATAAAATTTTAAGCATGAACTGGTGCTTAGTGGATTTCTACCTTTAGTTTTATATATATTTGATAGGTGTGAATTGTTCTGTGTGTTTTACCTGTTATTAGTTATTTAAAAACAGACAAAAGGCTCATTTCTAAAATCCAACAATTTTTTAAAAAAACTAACCCATGGGCTTAAAAAAGGGATAAAAGAAGAACGGGCCCAGATAGGCTCTGACACAGCCTTCTTCTAACGCCTTGTGAGGTTTTAACAAAGTAAATTCTAAGAATGGCAACTGGATCTGAAAGGACTCCAGGGGTTCTCTGCTACTTCTACTTCAGAACTACCTGTAGCAATGATAAAACTCTCCTGCTTTCATGTTAGCAGTTCAGGAAATAAAAGCAGAAACCCTTAACACTGAAAAGCACCTGTCTTGAGACTTTTAGAAAGCTCCAAATATCCATATACACTACAGCATAATTTCTTCCATAAAACTCTTATTTTCTGGCTAAAAAAGAAAAACACTTCTTAAAGATTTCTTTGCTTTTCAGTACTGGCTGTTGTCTGTCTTTTAGGTCCCTGTTTTCCACAAAGTAATACAATTATTGCCACTTCATGAGTGTACTACGTAGTTGATGGTGAGCCAAAAACAGGACCTGTATCTGTGTGGGTGAGGGGCAGTCAGCTTGGCTCACTTACTAGTTAAGTGGACATTCTTTGGATTCAATTCAAATTCAGCGCCAGCAAAATGAGAGACACTATGTCATCTGTCTTTAGTATCACCTGCGAAGGGTTGAAATGACAGACATCAAATCTGAAAATGTCCAAGAACTTTAGTGGCACTAATTTATGGTGCACTTGGGTCAGGCCAAGCAATATAGGAGGTTCTAGAATTTTCCTGCACGTTGCCCTCCATTCATGGACAGAACTGCTTCACTGGGCCTATTCCTCCCAAATCCTCAAAATCACTTGTGTTGGCCTTATTTTCCACTAAGAATTCTCTCAACAAAACTGAGTGAGCTGGCTCCAGTGGGTGAAGCACAGACAAACAAGGTACAAGCCTCTGCCCCAAAGACCTCAGGGGAAGAGAAAGTCAAAACAACTCAGGCCAACTCCTGTGAGAACGGCACTCACAAGGGTGCTATGAGGATGCCAAGGAAGCTTATGTTACATAACTCAATAACTCAATTTCCTCATCAATACAATGGGGCATAATCCGCTGCTACCTCACAAGGCTGTTGCGAGGGCCTGTGTTCGACATCTGAAAGGATGAGAAGAACTATAAAGTACCTTACAAAGGGACAGCCCAGTTCCAGGTGACGCGAGCAAAACAACAAATGCCTGTAGATGTTACCGTCAGCACAGAGAAAAGGCAGAAGAAGAGCAAGGAATGGAAAAGTTTGAGAAAAAATGGGCACAGCAAGCAGGTGGGAGCAAAGCTGGAAAGGGCAGGTGACTGGGAGATTTCTGGTTGAGGCGTGAGGAGCAGAACAACCTGACAGGCACCGCTCAGTAGGCTGGGCCCTCGAGGCCCGTGTCCCCTTGCAAGAAACAGGGCTGACCTGAAGAAGAGTCCTTCTAGGCCTAAAGGGACTCCACTGAGAAACAGCTTCCTAACAGATGCTTTTCGTCTGGCCAAGGTTAAAGCACTGTGTTTTCGCTAACCTTTATCCTGTAGCTCCAATTCCTTTCTTCAACACAGAGCTCTAAATCCTGGTGTTTCAATTCTGGTAGAGACAAGCGCAACATGTTCAAAGGGGTTTACAGAAAAATCCACAAAGACCATCTGTTAGGGGCTGAATTGTATTCTCCCACCAGTTCTTATTGAATGGTGGGGGGGGGGGGTTGAAGTCCTAACCCTTAGTACCTCAGACTGTGACTATATTTGGAGATTGGGCCTTTAAAGAGGTAATTAAGTTAAAATGAGGTCACCAGGGTGGGACCTAAATCAACAGGACTGCTGTCCTTACAAGAAGAGATTAGGACACACATACAGAGGGAAGACCATGTGAAGATGGAGAAGATGGCCCATTCACAAGCCAAGGGGAGAGGCCTCAGAAGAAACCAAACCTGCCGACACCCTGACCCTGGACCTCCAGCCTCCAGAACTGTCAGGAAATACATTTCTGTTGGTTAAGCCACCCAGTAGGTGGTACTTTGCTATGGCATGCATAGCAGACTAATATACCGTCCTACTACAAATAGATGGCACAGAATAAGAGACAAGCAGCTGGTCAGAGAACAGGAACAGAAAAAAAAAAGTGAGTTTTTTTTGGTTTTTTTTTTTAGGAATAAGTTCAAACACCAAAGTGAAATGGCAATTAGTTTTCAAAGAATAAAAAGACAAGCCACAAAATGGGGCAAGATATTTGCAAAAGACACAAACAGTTCATGTTCAGTGTAATAATAGTAAAGGGCTGCTATCCACAATATCCAAAGAACTGTTAAAACACAGCAGTAAGAAAACAAACAAGCCAATAAAAAGGGGGGGGGGGGCAAAAACACCTCACCAAAGAAGATATACAGATGGCAGATGAGCCCATGAAAAGATGCTCTGTAGCACATGTCATCAGGGAAATGGAAGGTAAAACACCCACAGGACATCACCACGCCCCTATTAGAACGGCCAAAACCTGGAACGCTGACAACACCAAATGCTGGTGAGGCTGAGGGGCAACAGAAATTCTCAGTCACTGCCAGTGGGAATGGAAGGTGGTACAGCCACTCCGGAAGACTGGCAGTTTCTTACAAAACTGAACGTACCCTTCACCGTAAGAGCCAACAATCACTCTACTTAGTAGGTACTCATGGGAGTTGAAAATTTATGTCCACACAAAAACCTACACACAGATATTTATAGCTGCTTTTATTAATAATGGTCGAAACTTGGAAATGACCAAAATGTCTTTCAGTAGGTGAGTGGATCAACTGTGGTACATCCGGACAATGGAATATTATTCAGTGCTAAAAGGAAATGAGTTATTGAGCCATGAAAAGACACAAAGGAAACTTAAAATGCATCTTAATAAGTAAAAGAAGCTAACGTGAAAAGGCTACCTATTGTCTGATTCAGACTATAGCTGACCCTTGAATAACATGGCTCTGAAATGCACAAAATATATGTTAATCGACTGTATATGTTATCAGTAGGCTTCTAGTCAACAGTAGGCAACTAATAGTTAAGTCTTGGGGGTGTCAAAAGTTATATGTGGATTTTCAACTGCACGGGGGGCAGGGTCAGCACCCCTAACCCGTGTTGCTGTTCCAGGGTCAACTGCACACAACACTTTAGAAAAGGCAAAACTATGGAGGCAGTAAAAAGGTCAATGGTTGCCGGGGCTGGGGGAAGGGAGGGTGAGTGAGAGGGGCACAGATGCTTTTTAGGGCGGCGAAACTGTACCTTATGATACTATAACGGTAATACGTGTCATGACACATTTGACCAGGTTCACACTGTCCAACACCAAGAGTGAACCCTAAGGAGACTATGGGCTGTGGATGATAATGTGTCAATGCAGGCTCATCGACTGTAACAAATGTCCCACTTGAGGGGGATGTTGATAATGACAGAGGCTGTGTATATGTGGGGGCAGGGGGGTACGTGGGAGATCTCCATACCTTCTGTTTAATTTTGCTATGAACCTAAAGCTGCTGTAACAACAAAGTCTATTTAAAAAGGCAGTTAGTGGCCCCCTCTCTTTTTTTATTATTGATTTTAAGGAGAGGAAGAGGAAGAGGCGGAGAAGGAGGGACGGCGGGAGGGAAGGAGAGGGAGAGAGAGAAAGAAACATCGATTTGTTGTTCCACTTATTTATGCACTCATTGGTTGATTCTTGTATGTGCCCTGACCGGGGATCAAACCTGCAAGCTTGGCGTTTTGGGATGACCCTCTAACCAACCTGGCTACCCAGCCAAGGCCGGTGGCTCCCTCTCTTTATTTCCAAAACCATGTGACCAGCTCGGTGGTTTGTCACACTTAGCTGCTGCTGAATCTGACTCTCCAATGGACTCTAAGCTCCTCCAGGGGAGGGAGCACTGACCACCTTTGTTCCTCTGACATCTGGGGTGGCGCTGAACACATAATAGGAAATGTACAATGTATTGTTTTCACTGTTGCCGAATAAATAAAAAAGGGTCAGGTGAGAAAAGTAAAAGATTCCTTTTTCCTCCTGTATTTTAAAAGCAGACTTAATTGAGACAACTAAGACTTGAAGTGATTCACGTCTTCCCTAAACTGTTCACTTATCCCTACTTAGGCCAAGGCCCCGTAGGCTGAGGCAGTCATACGGGACCGTAATGTGCCGCCATTGTGGAAATGGATTTTTACTTCACACACTGCCACCATATTCCCCTAAAACTTCCTCGGGATCTATTAAGCCTTCTTGTTACATTCTGGAGCAGTTATAATAATAACATAAAAGTCCCACAGAAATGAGATTTTAAAAATGTTATGTAGTTACAGAGAACAGGCAGTAAACACTTCACCAAAGTGAGTAACAGTCCTTTACCATTTTAAAGGAAAGGGAAAAATACCAAATGGGGTTAATTCACATTATGGACTAATGGCCTGTAAACCTTCGTCTGAAAGCAAGGCACAGGAAAAAGCTTTGACAAGAGCTACTTTACCATAAAAATAAATAAACCTCTTTCAAATAATTTGCATGTGTTTTTTCCAAGTCGAACTGCCAAGTTTCAAACAAAAATTAAAACCACCATCCAGTTACAACCCTTAAAACATGGGCTTTATAATGGAAGTGGTAAAACAATCTCAGCGAAGGAAACGTTGCTAGGTACTGACAGTAAAGGACAGTCTACGGTAAATAGTTCATGCGCCGGTTCCAGGGCACTTGTTGACAGACGACACTTAGATTCCATCCTCAATAATATAACTGTGTGGAACGACTGTCATTTTTCACAGGACTTTGGATGTGAACATCTACTGGTGTTCTGGCTTTGGTCCAAATTGAATAAATATATTTGCCCTTGTGGATCCCACAGATTTTCAATTCATTTTCATGGCAAGTCGCCCTTGAACAGCAAGTCGGAAGAGAGCAAGTTCACTCCAGCTTATAGAGTGAGAAGTGATTTTTAGGCATGTTAAAATAATTTACGTTTATGGAAGTTCCCCCTGTAACTGTTCGCCTAATGACTCTAAGAATATTCTTGTTCTTCAATTGTTCCCAGTGGACTATAACCTATGTTCAATTTCCTTTTATTCAGAAATGGTCTCACTGATGTGTCCAGGAGTGCCCCGGACAGGGGTTCCCAAACCTGGCTCTATGCCAGAATTGTTCGGGTGACTTTCTAAAAAGTCGAACTTCCTAAGCTCTACCTCATACCTGAACTAGAATCTCTGGGTGTAGGATGCATGGATTTAGATTTTTATATGCCCCCAGGCGACTCTTAAGAGAGAGCTTTTCAGATGTCACTAGGTAGGACCACAAGTAAGCATGACCCAGCAATTCAGTTTATATGCTACCACTAACAAATATCCTAACACCACTAAGCATTACTGAATGACCTGAAAACTTCCTGAGCAAGGAAGTTTCAGCTAATTCACTCATTCCTAAACTGCAATTTAGGAATAATAAATAAGCAGACATACGCTCAAAGGAAAAATAGCTTCAATAATTAAAATTCCATAAATAAAACAAAAAGCTCTGGAACATTTTGTGGGGTTCCTTCTATCACACATATACTTTGTACCCTTCTCTTGCTGTATTTTCTTTAGCCTTCTGACATGTAAAAGAACCCATCAATAATTCACTTAGTGCCACTTTGGCCCTGAACTCCTGGATAGTGTATTTATCAGAAGCAAATAAGAAAAACAAAGTGTCTTTATCCTGAAATGCGTGAGATGGAACTACAGTAAGTCACATGAGTGCACAGATTCTGTCAACACCTCTCCCCTTTGGCCAAGCAAGAAGATTCCAAGTGGCTGCTCTATTCCCCCTTATTTTCTGGGAGAGAAATATACACTCCCTAATGTTCTCTAAAAAGCCAGGGCAAGTCTCCAGTGACTTTCCAGATTACTCTTACATAGCTCCAAGGGTCACCAGACTTTTGAAAACTGCTGATCGTGAGACCGACTCAGATCCTCAGATAGGAATTTTGGAGATGTCTATAAGGGGAGTCTGGTCCCCCAGAGCCTAAGAAGAGCTAGGGAAGAATCTGGGATGGCTAGATTCAGAAAGAAGCAAAAGGGGAACAAGTTCTACTATACCGATACCCAGGAAGAGGCAACGAACCCGGCAGAAATAGACAGGGTACTCATCAGAAAATCCGTACTTAATTCTCTCAACTCATAATGCCTTAAGGAAACGTCCTTGGGGGAAAGAGAAACAGCTATTAATACTACTGCAAGTAAACATGGGCTAGACACCAGCCGTGAATGGAAGTTTGAAAGCCTAGCTATTAATGGACAGAAAGAATTTTTCTCTATATAAATTTTACTCATTCACTGAAAATATGTTGTGGAGACTGCCCAAGTTCTTGTTGAACATCTAAAGACAAGACGCCAACTCCTCCATCGGTCACAAAGTGTTTTATATTCAAGGACAGCAAAACCAAGTAAGTCAAGGCATTGAAAAAAAATAATTTCTAGTCCATCCTGTACATGAGAAAAACGGAAGTCAATCAGGACTAGAACTGCAAACAGTTGGGACCAACTCAAGAGCTGCACGGGGGCTCTTACGGAAGGAGGTCCAGCAGTGCTGGTAGGTTTCCATATGCTCTCGAGGTTGCCTCCGGTCCTAATACTGACCAACAAAATATTGACTTCATGTTCACTGACAAACAACATAAACACTCTGTAGGTAACTGATAAGAAACATGTGTAAATCTGCCTTTTTTATTTTTTACAGGTAACAGAAAAGTTGTCAATGTGATTTTCAGCTAGGAGGAAAAAAAACATGCACTTGTCATGACATTTTCAAATACTTTAAGTTATGTAACAAAGCTTTTCCCAGACCCATTAAGCCCCACAGTGCCTGCAAGTCTTGTGTGAAGGTTACAGGCAGCGGCTGATCACCTGGGCCAAGGCACCTATATGCTCTCACAGGACAGAATCAATAAAAGGACTCTACTCCATCCCTCTACTTCGAAGTGAACCTAGGCTTTTAGTGAACAGCAGAGACACACTCCAGGTCTATTTTTTCGTGGTAATATCTGGTTTTTGCAGGTCCAATGATCACGTTGCCTATGCTTACTTTATTACAATTACTAAACTCTATAGAAAATACCATTTTCAAAATATAGCATTTAAAGAATCCTTTTTGTACGGTTCCTCCCCCAAAGCCCTGCTTTACTGGAGAACAATGTGAGACAGGCTGTGGGGGCCAAAGCCGGGGATTCCTGCGCCGCCTCCCTCATGCAGGGGATGCCTGTGCTCACAGCGGCCCCCACGGCCTGCTTCTGAGACAGCAGTGCGATGCTGTGTGAACAGCCTGACACAGTAGGTCTGGCTTTTATGATGCAAATTTCCACTTTAAACTCAAAGGTAATTACAGTATTTTAACGTACCTTTCTCATGATCGGTAGTAAGTTTCTCCAGTGCACACTCCACATCAAAAATGTACCGGTAAAAGCACAGCTGGGTGTACAGGGACTTGTCAGAATACTGCAATATAACAGAAAATAAATGAATACTACTATCAGGGAGGGGGGAGCGACAGAGATCAGTCTCAACAGAGTATATTCCTTAATTTCAACTTCCACATCAAGAAGATTTTTTTTTTTTAAAGAAGTGGGGTAACTAAAAAGAGGAGAATCATCCTGATGGTTTGTCCCCCTCATACAGCATACACACCATTCATAGTTCAGAATAAATCCTGCCACTTCGATCCTAGATTACTACTTGTGAAGCTGCAGACTGATTACCCCTGCTGTCAAAAAACTGATTTTGTCAAATTGCAAATTCCTATGCAGCCTTGACAATTCACACTGCTAATTGGGAAAAGTAGTACTGTGCTTCCTAACTGGGACCTGTCCACGCTAGCAGGAAGTTAAGCCATTTCTGAAAACTGTTTAACGTGTACTGCTGTACTATGAGCCCAATCTTAGGACTTGTGGCAACAATCTATTGCCCTGCTGGGGGCTGGCTCACAGACATAACATGATGAATCAAGAGCAGACTTGAGAGGTGTCTTGACCGTTTGTTCTGTGCTCATCCCAAGCGGGCAATGTATGACCTCTGACAAATACCACGTGAAATGAAATAACCAAGGCTTTTCGTCCCACCCACGTCAAAAGTGTTGAGTGGCACTGGCAAGTTCTAATTCCATAAATCGTAGCAGATGTGTGTGAACTATTACTCATTCAGCAAACATGCTGAATACTGACATTCCTGACGTTATCTAGAGTCACTGTGTATTCTTCTAAGCAACTATATCTCACTCTGCAAGGGTGAAAAACACACGCAGTCAATTCAACAACCAAAGTGAGGTTTGGTGAATCACATTCAAATGAAGTTTAATTTATTTTAAATCGATCGTCCTACAAACTTTCTTTCCTTCTTCCTATGGGGTTAGATGCTTGGGAAACCCACATGCTAGAGGACGATGAGCTAGAGCTTCAATGTTTTCTTTGGGGGTGGGACTGTCCTACCAAGGTGAAACAACTAAACCCTCAAAACTTCTCGAATGAGTAGCTCAAATGACAAACACATTACCAGCCCTCACTTGCTACCCTGGTTGGACATGAAATCTAACCAGCATCAATTGAGCCCCTACTACATGCCAGTTTGGGTACCAGTGACAGTGGACCTACAGCTACCTCACACAGTGCTCTGTAGATGTTGGATGAAATGAATGAATGAATAAGCGACCATGACAACCAAGACATCTGTACGATACATGCAGCAGGGTCAGGTGGCACCCACAGACTAGCATGTAAGTAGGAACTTAGGAAAACCGCCACCTACAACTGGATATGGAAAAAGCATTAGTTTTGAAGGGAATCTCTTTGCGTCACCAAGTATTAAGTCCAAGGATCCTAACTGGGTACCAAAGATGAAAAACTACAGTCATCTCAGCTGGGTGCAGAAGTAACTGAAATTCAGTTACCAAAACTCAAGGATTGACCTTCCTGCTAACTCCATTATAAAATGTGTTACTAAATTTAGCGTATTTTAAATTTCCTTGGCCATTACAATGCATCTATAAATATTAGGCTGCAGGAATAACCCACACGCAACTGTTCATCAGCCAGGGCTATTGTCCTTTTGTGTGTGCGTTCCTTCCACGAGTCTCTCTTTCTTTACCTGAACCTATTTTAAAAAGTACACACCTAGAAGCCTATTTTATTTCTTATTAGCTATTCTACAATATGCATCATCATTATACTATTATACACCAGTTATTTTTAGCGAATCCTGATTACTGCTTCCTGGGGGGGAAGAAAAGGAGGACGAGAGCGATTAAGTTATTTGTTTAGTTTTTTAGATTCAGCAGTAATTGCTGGTACACATCTCCCTGACTGCACACATGCTGCAGGTTGAATAGAACACTGAAATTACCTCCTTCATAATAGTTTGTTTTGATAATGTATTGTGTGTCGAGATGATGAGAAACAGTTGCTGTCAATTTGATTAGCCATTATATTTTTATGTTAATTGCCATTATTGGGTCCATTCTGTTTAGTGTCACCATAGAAGCCATACAATGTTAGCATAAATAACAAATTGGAGTAAATTAGGAAGATATATTTTTGCCAATTCATTTTAATTGCCCCTCAGTCCTTCCGTTGGTTAACGCAGCTGTTGACCCATAATAAGCACTGGGTCACTATAGCTGCTTGTCAATTCAGAAATGCAAAGTGCTCTGTTGCTGGTAATGGATATACAACAACCTTTGCCAGCCAACTGAAGCAAACGAGTGACAACCCACATGAAGGAACAAAACGTCAGCCACGGAGTTTAGTGACCTGATATTAGTAGGCAGGCTAATTGAAAGTCACTGCCTAAATGGATAAGGAAAATAGGGGGAAAAATTTAAAAGGAGCTATATATTTTTTAAAAATATACCAACACCTCCTGCCCTTTTGATTCCTGACATATTTTGCAATTAGTAAACTGGCTGAAAACAAAAGGCCCTATTAGATTTTCAATGTCAAATAAAATTAAGTGGTTTTAAAGAACACACATGAAATGGAGAAAACTATAGTTTAAACGAACAAGAATAATACCTACTTTTGTTTTCTGGATTTTGCACCATTAATTTGTGATCACTAGGGGGGCTCTTTTTTTCTTTTTTTTTTTATCATTCCCATCTTTTTCTCTTTTGCCTTTGAAGATAAATTCTTCTAATCAAGAAACCTGACACTCTCTAGTCTTCTCTGAGATCTTCGGCGAGTTTTTTTCCCCTACACTTAAATGCTCATTTTGACTGCCGCGAGATTGGATGGAAAATACTTCAAGAAAATAAGATGATATTTTAACATTTCTTTCTCTCTCCAGCTTCACTTATTGGTTTAAAATGTTCGATTTTTTGCTCTTTCCTTGAAAATTGCACTCAACACGGTGCCTAGGCCTCCTTCAGTCTTCCTTTACAGTCAGAACACCATGTACCGAAGAGCCGGCCTGTGATTTAGTAAGGACGATGCTGGGCTGAAACAGCTACTGTGTGTATTGCGCTCTGCATTCAGGGTAGTTGTCAGAGTGTTAACAGACTAATACTTGTGGGCCCCATACGCACATCTGTAGGGGTAAGGGAAGAAACTCTGCTTTGAAATACCTGGCTCAGAGGCAGCACTTGGCAAATATCATGGAAGGAATGAAGGGAAAAGGACAATGTTTTAATGCCACTGGTTCTGATACATTCTTTTTGGCTCCCGTAATCAGATTATATTAGAAACAATGCAAACCAGCCTCTCTCCAAGCCAAAGTAATTATAGATGAAAAGGTAGTTCTGTTTCCATTTATCTACGTTCCCCAGTCTCTCTCCTGAGATTTCTGATTCGGCTCTAGATCAGTGGACCTTCACCTGGACACTGGAATCACCTGGGGAGCTTTTTACATGATACTTGTACTCAGCTGCACTCCTGACTCATAATGCAGGGGTAGAATGCTGGGGTGGGCATTTTGTAAGGGCTACCATTTCGTTCCAGTGGGTAGTCTCAGATGAGAGTTGCTGTGCTACATATTACCTGTACTGGAGATACTTTCAGAACCATGGATTCTGATCACTCCAACCTGCCTCGACATAAAAAACATTTACGCTAACCAAACAGCCTAAGTTTTTCTGAGAAGCATTTCTGAGGAAGATGTTTGCTTGTTCAAGCAAGTTATTTCAAGATTAGCAGAGGATATATTTTCCCTTACATAAATACAGGGCAGTGTTAAATGTGATTTGCATTTTGGTTTTTTGTTCTTTTTGTTGAATTATAATCTACACACCAACAGTGCACAAATAATAAGTGTGCAGCTTGATGCACAAAGTGTACGCATCTCTGTAATCAGCACCCAGAACAAGAAACAAAACATTACCAGTATCCCAGAACCCCCCCACCCCGACCCTGTTCTGCTCCCAGCTCCTCCTCATCTTCCCCCCAAGGATAACAATAGATTTGCCTTAAAAAACAAACAAACCACAAAACCCTTTATGTGCACAGAACCATAGTTGGCACTCTTTTCTCTTTGGTTTCTTTGCTTAACATTATGTTTGCAAGATTCATCGGTGTTGCTGCATGGAGCAGGAGTTTGTTTATTCTCATTGCCATGGAGTATCCCACTGAGTGAATATATCAAAATCTATACATTTTACAGCTGATGGGCATTTGGGTGGTTTCCAGTTTGTGGGCTATTAAAAATAGTGCCGCTGTGAATCTTCTTGTTCATGTCTTTGAAACACATATGTGTGCATTTCTGTTGATTACAATACCTAGGAATGAGCCAATGCTCAGCTTTAGTAGGAACTGCCAAACTCTTTCCAAAGTGGCTTTAGTATCGATTTTCAACTTTCTTTAAAAAAAGAAGGTTCGCTTTATTTACTTTTAGAGAGAGGGGAAGGGAGGGAGAAAGAGAGGGAGAGAAACGTCGATGTGCGAGAGATACATCGATCGGATGCCCCTCATACAACCCCAGCTGGGGACCCGGCCCAGGCACTTGCCCTGAGTGGGAATCAAACCAGTGATCTTTTGGTTCACGGGCCGGCACTCAATCCACTGGGCCGTGCCAGTCAGGGCTCAACCGACTTTCTTTTGAACTACTTTGACAACACACAGTCCTTTACTTGAACTTTCTAAGATTTTTGTATGGCGATGTTACCAGTCTCTGCAGCCAACCCGGCCACCTGCCCATTTGTAGGGACGAAGCAAAAGTGACCTAAAACTACTGTATTTTGTCGTGTATAATGCACTCCCCTGTATAACGCATGGCTGCGCTTTTGTGCACATCATACCCAGGATTATTACACCCATGGTATACAATCGTTATACCCATGTATAATGTGCATCCTTACTTTCCCCTCAAAAATTTGGGCAAAAAATGTGCATTATACACGGCAAAATACGGTACCTCTTTATCAACTTGAAAATAAACATAACTTGTCCCTGAATTAAACTCCTTGAGGTATGAAGAGTTGAACTCATGACCGCAGAGATTATCCACAGCCAAATCTTAAACTCGAGTTTATTTTCCTCATACAATCTAGAACATGCAAGGCCTGCATTCTCACATCAACTGGTATATATTCATAGAAATCAAATTCATTTGGTTTAAGCCTGAACAATATGAAATCAGGAAGGAAAATGTGCTGCCCCCAAAGTACTTTTTGAGCATTAAACATCATTCTTCCGCCACAGGCAAAAATAAACCCACACTGACTATAATTTTAAAACACAATGATAGTGTATTAAATATTAAACCCCTTTACTCTGCAAAAGGTGAAGACAGAACTGACTCCAGGCAGCACAGCATGAAGCAGATTCAGAACTCCAAACCCTGCTGGCACTGACACAGGCTATGGGGTTCAATGTCTAGAATGGAAAACTGACTTTGCTGAAAAATCCCCACTAGCATCCTCACCATCTACCGGATAGAGTTCCAACCCCTCAGGGCCCACTCTCGGGGTCTCCATGAGCTCCTCAACCACCAGCCTGGCCACACAGCCACCCTGCTCTTCACCAGCCTCTGCTCCAGACAGGCGGGACACGTGCTCGTACCGTCCTCTGCACTCTGGCCCCCGTAAACTCTGCTGCCCCTTGAGGCCCATCCTTCCAGCGTTAAGATTCACTCGGTTTCTACCTACCGCATCAGACCTCACGGTTGTCGGTATCTGGGAAGCCATTCATGTCTCCAAGCTTCAGTTTGCTCACTCTCCGCCTGCCACACCCAATCCCCTCTCCTCTGGGTCCCCATGGTTCACCACATCCCTCTGGCCCAGAGGCTGCAGCCCGGGTTGTCCTCACGGGTTTGATCACCCTCACACCTCCCAGGATGTAAGCTTCTGGGGGCAGAGACGATCCGTATCCCCTCTGCACTGCCGCCCCGAGGCCAGAGCCAGTTGTGCAGCCGGCCCTCAGGGGCGGAAGGAAGGCGTTCCCAGAGCCTGTCTCCCACGGCTCACCGAGCCTCGGCATGTTGCCTCGTGATACAACGCTGGTCCCTTGAAATGATTTCTGTTTCCTGTGTGTATCTCCTCCTGGTGTTCTGGTTTCGGGGTCAGACGACACCTGGTTTGAAAGTGAGTTCTACCACTCGAAGGCTTGGGTAACTTTGGACAGGTTTCTTAACCTACTCACATGTCAATTCCTTCATCAGTAGAATGAGGGTAATAAGCCTCGCAGGAATGTTGTAACTCTACCAAGATATCATATGGAAAACACCCAGCACCATGACTGGCACCCAGTACACAGGGGACACACGACAAATCCCAACTAGACTGTCAGCTTCTGGAGGACTCAATTTATATATAGTTGGAAAACCCAATGCCAAGTCCATGAAAGATGCTCCAGGAAACTCTAAGAAATACGTTTAAACTCTTGAATAAGAATGCGTCCCCCCTTTTTAATTCTCACCCAAGGATATGTTTTTATTGATTTTAGAGAGAGAGGAAGGGAGGGTGGAGAGAGAGAGAAAGAGAAACATTGATTGGTTACCTCCTGTATATGCCCCAACTGGGGATTGAACCCACAATCTTTTGGTGTATGTGAATGCCGCCCCCCCCTTTTAATGAATGCATTAAAAACTGCTATTTCTGATGTTTTAATAAAGATATGTCTTTCCAATTCGAGTGCCCTTCAATTTCCATACACCTTTAGGCTTTATATAAATTAGTAGTCTCGATTACGAAGACTGAGGTAAGCGGCTTTCTTATGTTCCCTGCCACTCAATTAAATTAGTTTTCTACCCATTTTATGTGAATACCTATATTACCTTAGCTATTTTGCAAATATGGAACAATAGTGGGTGAAAAAAAATAATGGTTTGCCGACTCCACTGTACTTCCTTGCATAGAAAATTATTTCCATAGGCTACAGAAATAACTTATTTGGATTACCTCAATTAGTTCTCATACAAAATATTGCCACCACTTCATTAATCAGCCGCTTGTGAGGGTTACTTTTCCAAGAAGTCTTTTTGGTAATTTGATTAAGAAGAATGGTGGTGCACATTATCATCTGATTCAGTATGTCCATCAAGTAGACAATTTACAGCGGGTTCTTGATAACGATGGGCTTAAAAAACACACACAGCAATTTCTTCATTTTAGAATCCCAGTCCTATTTTTTTTTTTTTTGTAAAGATGAAGTTATTTTCCAAAGTCTTTGGCAACACACGTTGCTGAATAAGCATCAGGAAATATTTCAGTGTGTTAAGAGGCATTTCACTCTTTCCCTCTCCCCACAGACAACACCCCCCCCCCCCAACGAATGATGCAGTAATTAAAACCTAATTATTATCTTCATTTTAAACAAAACCTAAAGTGAATACCAATTAATAACAACATACTAATGAGCATCTGCTGTGATGAAATTGAATATGAATGTGCTGCAAATTTCGGGTAATTTATTTTTTTTTTAGGGGAAGTGCCACTGGTCGCATTCTGCACATGGCAATTTCCATCTTAGGAGACTGGGCTGGCTTTAACACTGCAGATGTTGAAATATCCAAATATTGGCCATGAGGTCTTCGATGGGACTGAGGACAATTCGAGGACTCTACCCTGAATTTACTGCCCTCCCCTCAAAAGTATTCCTTTTTTTCCCTTAAAATGCCATATTTCTAGGTTAACCCCATGCCAAAAAAATAAAAATAAAAACCCAAAAGATCTGAATTTGTCCCGTCCTATATATAGAAGCATGTATTAACACAACAACGAAAAATTTAAATACAAATTTCACGCGAGAAGAAACAATCATAAAAATAAAGGTTTACACCTTGGATTCCACTGGAACGTTTGTTTATGTTTAACCAGGAGGAACCCTTGAAATGTGGAAGTACTGAGGCAGTCAACTGTGTTGAGATTTATTAATGTCATTAATATGGCCGTATCAAAAAGCAAAATAGGGAGAGAGGATGGGATTCTGCAGATTAGAGTTTTAACAACCTCCATATCTACGGCATTAATGAGTAGAGCTACATCGGCGTTTTTCAAATGTTTTCCATTAGTGTACCTAGAAGGCTTCTCCAAATGTTTGATTCTGACTTTGCTGATTAAAATATACAAGTATATTCACTGTAAAAAATTTCAAAACAGGCGTATTTGCATGCATACCAAATTTTAAGACATTTAAGACCACAACATATTGACTGGTGTTCACGACGAGAAACAAAACATAAATGTTATGAAGTGAAAACAGACATCTCTATTGATAAAAAAAAATATTATTTATCTGTTTTATAGATGGAGGTTCTGTATGAAATTTTATTTGGAAAAAAAGGTTTCCTGGATTAGGTCATTTCTCGGGTTTCTTTCCAGATCTGAACTAAACTGAAAACTACAACTTGACTTTGTTTTGTTATTTACAAAAGGAATCACTGGTCCTTCTTCCCTGGCAAATTCGCCCGAATATAGCTACCTTGTTAAAATAAAAATTGTCTACCATTTCCCACCCACCTCTTCCCACAAAAAATTGGCAAAACTAACATCTAGAATGTTGGGTCAGTTTTCTACCATCTTAATAACTGTTCCCTAATATCAACAGTGATAATGAACAATATCAACAGTTACTAAAATAAATGTACATAGCTACTGTAAATAAACTGATATAACATTTTGGATGAAAACCACTCTCTATAACTTTTTAACGGCATGTTTACCTTCCATTTTCTAACAGAATTATTTGTGTGTTTTAGTGATACTACGCTGAGAGGCCTTTGATAATCATACTCATTTTTTATTCATATCCCTTGCACCTGTATAGTATGTTAAGTTTTCCAAAGCACTCAGTCCTCACAAGGGCTCTGCGAGGTAGGGGGAAATTAGAAGTGCTTTTCTTATCTTACAGAGCTCATCAAGGTAAAGTCCATGGTCCCAGATCTGGTCAGCGAACGGGGTGGCTGTGGTTGGTTTGAAAAGCTTTTAGAAAAACCAAAGGAGTCAAAATTAGAATGACAGTTCATCGCTAGAATCAAGAAGGCTACGGATTTTTACTGCCAACTGACATCTCACATCTTGCCATAAAATGTTGGTGTAGGATTAATTGAGGTAAAAAATTTAAAATCCATATATTCATGCTATTTAAAAATGACAGGGATTTCTCGGATGCTATATATGTGTTAAATCCCACTATGCTAAAGGAGAGGCATAATGAAGTTTAGCATGAGGTATTAATATCCATCTGACACTTTCTAGTTTTCAGATCAATCTCCCTTACATTATGCTTTCTCCCATTTGATCTTCAACAAATGAACTAGCTATTCTGATTATCCTCATTTTACAGATAAGAAAGCTGAGACTCAGAGAGGTTATGAAACTGGCCCTAGGTCATGCAGCCAGTAAGTGGCAGAGCCAAGACTTGATCCCAGGTTTCAGTGCCCAAGCCCCTTGATCTTTTTAACATGCCACTTTCCGTTCATGCACTTTCAGCTATGCCATTCTGTGTGTTAATCGATTCTTGTGTGGCTACTTTTCGACCTGAAATACTTGCTTAGCGTGCCAGAGGAGCAGTCCGTTCATAGCGGCCGGCACCTCACTTACGCGGTTGGGCTGCAGTAAGTCAAGGCGGCTGGAGCACGCAGCCAAAGCAAAGGGCACTGGGCTTGGGGCTAGAGGTGGAGGCTGCCAGGAGAAATTGGCTTCGCCAAATAAAATGCTTCCTAATGTGTATTACTGTTGTAGTGGGGGCCCAATGTCTGACCGTGTCAATTTAACTTTATACTTTGTGTTCACCTTCACTCTAAAAAGCACCTTTCAGAAATTGTGCCTTTGATTGGAAAGATGTCAAAATTTGAGTTCTTGGAAGTAAAGTTTATGATCTACACAGGCCTCTGTGTATATACTCAATAAAATTTCCATCTGGACTTAGAAACTCCTACTGGAACATAAAGCAGCTTTCCTTTTATGCTTCACAAGTGAAAAAACTGAGGGTCAAAGAGGCCAAGCAATCTTTCTTCTCATTTGCAAACAGGGAAAAGACCCCATCTCAAGGCACGTAACAAGGATAGAATGTGTGAAACACTCAGTATTAGTACTTGCTGTGCAGCAAGTGTTAAGTAACTGTTAGTATAGTTAACTGTTTCTTAGCTATGAACACTTGCCTTTGGGGAGTTTCCTGAAGTAAACCAAACAGGCACTTGCAAGAACCTTTTGTTTTGGTGAACTTCATTCAAGAGCCAAAGCAAAACAGTATGCTTTTATAGTTCTAAAGAAAAGCCAGCCCTGGCTGGTGTGGCTCAGTGGGTTGAGCTCCAGCCTGCAAACCGAAAGGTCACCAGTTCGATTCCTAGTCAGGGTACATGCCTGGGTTGCAAGTCAAGTCCCTGGTTGGGGGCATGTGAGAGGCAAGTGATTGATGTTTCTCTCCCTCTCCTTCCCCCTCCCTTCTCCTCTCTCTAAAAATTTAAATTAAAGAAAAGTCATTGATGATGTAAGCAACTGATACACATACACCCACCCCACCCCCCGCCGATATGGGTGGGGGTGCATTAAGGCTTCAGTACCAATTATGGTAAAGAAATAAAGACTTGACTTAATTTCTACCCAATATTGCTTGTAATCTCTTTGTGGCTAGTGTGTCAGTTACTGTAATCTCCTTAAGGATAAGTAAAGCCAAGGTATTTTAAACGATTAAATGTGAAAATATGAAATGAGGTAAATATAGTGTGGTTAAGAGCCCAGACTCTGGAGCCAGACAGGGTTAAAATCCTGGCTCTACACGTCAGCAGGTGCGTGATCTCGGACAAGGCAGCTAACCACTCTATTTCCTCATCTATAAAACTGCGATGACAGCAGTGTCTCATAGAATTATGGTGCAGATTCAAAGTTTAAATAGAGAAAATGCTTAGAACGGTGCCTGAAATAGTAGGTAGTATACATTTACTTTAAATCTTTTTTGGTTAAATTTGGCTACAACGAACCCTTAATGTAACTCTACAGTCTTTGTTTTCTTCTAGTCTTTATATGTCAGTCTATAATGAGGTTATACACTTGACAAGCTATAAGGCGGCAAATTATAGCTATGCAAATAGTTTATTTTTTATTGATTTTAGAGGGAGAGAGGAAGGGAGAGACACACATCAATTTGTTGTTCCACTTATTATTGTATTTTATGCTCACCCAAAGATGTGTTTCTTGATTTTACGGAGAGACAGAAGGTGGGAGGGAAACATAGATGTGAGAGAGAAACATGGATCAGCTGCCTTCCGTATGCACTCGGACTGGGGATCGAACTCACAACCTAGGTATGTGCCCTGACCGGAAATCGAACCCACAACCTTTAGGTACACGGAACAACGCTCCACACAGCGGAGCCATGTGGCCAGGGCTATTGTTCCACTTCTTTACGCAATCATTGGTTGATTTCCGTATGTGTCCTGACCGCGGATCCAAGGGGCTCCAACCTGCAAACAGCATACTGGGATGATGCTCTAACCAACTGAACTACCTTGCCAGGGCTAGTTTTAAAGTGACTGATAGCCTCATAGGATATCACAGACTCACATACGTAACGATAAACTTTAACAATGATGCTGAGGAGTATTCAAGAAATGGTGTTTTTTGCCTTTTTTTTTTGCTGGAAAAGGCCTTTACTGACTGTTCTTAATTCTTCTTTTTGGTATGGGGTCTGACATTAATGATAAAGGGTAAACATGGAAAACAGTGCGTGGCGGTGCGGCTCCCGGAGTTGGACAGGCTCTGCTGCAAACCGTCACCCTGATATGCATTGCAGGCAGAGTCCCTGGATGAGTCACTTAACCACTCCCAGCCTCAGTTTCCCCATCTCCAAAACACCCACAGGAGTGCTGTAAGGATTAAATAAGACAACGCATAGAAAGTATTTGGCACAAGGGTGCGGTGTGGCATATGATCTGCACTCCATTCACCTTAGCTATTATTTAAGTGTAATGCTCTGTAATAATACCCTTGCCTTGATTTAAAGACACTTATCATTGCATTTTAATGTTTCTGAAACAAAGATTTCTCTTACAACTGCTATCCTTGCTAACAATTTTCATTTTCGCCGAAAAGCTGTTGCTAAATCTGTGGTGTGTTTTATAAATTGACGGCATGATAGAAGAGAGAAATACAATAGGCATAAGGAGGTTTAGCTTTTATGCCTTTTCCTTATCTTCTTACTTCATTAGTTAAGATTCAGTTCTCGTTACTATTCGATTCTACGGGTCGGACTGCGTGATCTTGTCTGGGCCGGCTCAGTCAATGAAATAAATCCATATGTCTTACTCCCAACACGGTTGTTAGGCTTTAAGGCCATAGATTTCCTATCCTAACCAGCCACCATCATTATACGAGATAAGAAAAAAGAATTCTCTCACTGAGAGATCACTTAGTGGAGTCCAATGGTTTGGAATTTCTATAGGAAATTTCAGGCAGCTATTAACATAATTTCGTTCCCGAAACCCATTATACACCCAAAGACTGAAGGTAGATGTCCCAGGATGTTTTATGTAAGAAGTCATTCAATAACAAGTCATTGCAGGAATACTTTTCAAATGTCAGCAAGTTAATTTTGACAAGACAATGAAAAAACAGTAACAAAGGAAGTGTATCAATGTACATGTGTATATAATTCACAAATTCCCTGTCTAAACTCTTCCAATTTGCCAAAATGATACTGGCACCGCAGAAACACAGGCAACGAAACCTGTTTTGGCTGTTTCTTGCCCTTTCTGTTTAGAATGCATTGGAAACTACGGTATTAGGCGCTTTTTAAATTGGAAACTGGACTTGCTTGTATTCAAGGCCTGACCTTTCCTACCGAAAGCTCACCTAGGCCACCTTCTTCACTCAATAGGAAAGCAAACCACTCTATAGAGAAGTGTAAAAACAAACAAAATGCAAACTGACAAACTTTCCTTAGAATAAAAGCCATGAATGCGTTCTCTGCCAACTATTTTCACTGAAAAGGAAGGAAACAGTAATTTCCAAAAACTTCTTTAAAAAAGCTTTGAGACTTAAAATTATCTTTGAAAAAAATCAGAAAAACTGAAGCAAATAACGTGGCCAGGCTCTATACCTCTAGGTCGCAGAGGAGAAGTCCTTTGATTATCCCACTTACGTCTATCCACCCGCCCCCCTTTAAAGTTTAGTTGACCTATGATATTAGTTTCAGGCATACAACAGATTTACAAGCCTTACAATGTGATCAGCATGGTAAGTCTAGTAACCTCCTGTCTCAGTACAAAATTATCACGATATTATTGACTATATTCCCCATTCTTTACATTATATCTCGGTGACTTATTTTATAACTGGCAGTTTGTGCTTCTTAATCCCTTTCACCCTTTTCACCCATCTCTCCAACTCTCTCCCCCTCTGGCAACCATCACTGCTCTTTGTATCTATGAATTTGTTTTGTTTTTTACATTCCACACGTGACATCGTGTGGTTTTTGTCTTTCTCTGTCTGACCTATTATTTCACTTACCATAATACCCTCTAAGTTCCATCTACGTAGACGCAAGTGGCAAGATTTCACTGTTCCTTATGGATGAGTAATATTCCACTGTTTCTATATACCACACCTTCCTTATCCACTCATCTACCGATGGACACTTAGGCTGTTTCCATGTCTTGGCTACTGTAAATAATGCTGTAATGAACACAAGGGTGTATGTATCTTTTCAAATGAGTGTTTTCATTTTCTCCAGGTAAATGCCCAGAAGTGGGAGTGCTGGGGCATATGACAGTTCTCTTTTTAATTTTTGTCTCTCCCATTTTAAAAATTAGCCTCGGGTTCCTGGGACAGGTTTCATGCTAGCCTCAACAGATTTAGATTCTATTCCGTTTGTTTTTCTGTCTTATCTTTCATGCTCTATCATACTCTATCCGGGGTTTGAACAGTAAGTTCAAGGATCAACAATAACCATTCCTTAGTTGCCAAGGCTACATTATGCCTGCATCTTATCTGATTCCTTGGCAGGTTGCACTGACATGAAAAAGTGTCTTGTTTCTTTGGCATTCCTCCTGGCTCTAATTGTTCTGTAATCCTCAACGACTATAACAGAAGTGCCTCAATTGAAGCTCCATCAGGTCTGCTTCTCTCAAATCATTTGTCACCGCCCCCACCCCCACCTCACTGAGTCACTGCCATGCTGGGTATACACACTATGGTGCTCAATTATTCAGACACAGATGATCCACGCCCTTGTTCTTCCTCTTCCCTGCCTTAGACTTCACTTTTGTTTCTCCACCAGCAAAGTGATACAATGCTATATGCCTTGCTGAAGGTATATAGTGCGTATTCAATGAACATTGTTCCAATATTGAGTAAATGAAACATGAAATCGGTCAAATGTGTTAGCAACGCTCAAGTTTAGAGGGATGGAAAGTAGAGATGATTGGTTAAAAATTCAAGTTCTTGTTATCTGTGAATGCCATCTGTCTAGTGAGTGGTTTTCAAACATTTTCTTAGTAATGAAACCTGTTTTCAGATGAACTTTAATAGAGCAACCTCATAAATAAAACGGATAAAAGTGGAACATTTGAAATACTCAAGGGATGCCTTTGGCTAAGGTCTGAGGTCATTCATAAAATGTAGCCTTGAACTTTTTTTTAATGCTAGCGCAATCCCATGAGGTCTACCCAGAAAGTAGGACCTAGAGCCCTATGCTGTCCAAATAGGTCAGTTAGTTTTGTGAAGAAATAAAATGGGAAAACCGGGAGGTACATCAGCTGAATTAGTAGGTGCATCATCAGCTGAAGGCGAGGCTGTGACTTTGCTAAGCCTAATATGAAATGAGGTACAATCACAACCACTATAAAACAAAATAAAAGGAAAGAAAGGAAAGAAAATACCTTTCCTGTTCCCCTTTATGAGCCTTCAGTCATCCACAGCCTGTAGGAGGTCCCACCCACCAATATGACTCCACCATAATCTATTTCACCTTGCTCAGATACAATGTTTAACAGTTGTGAATGTAAAATAACCCTAACCAGTAATTTTAAACCAGGAGAACAAAAGGAACATGATTGAAACTAATTTTCATTTTCAATTATTATTACAAAAATTTAGAAACTTGCTTTTTTCATGTGTGGTCTGTTTGTTTTTAAATGATCACCTTTAACCGATAGGAAGAGATATGTTTGAAAAGGGTTTCAGGATGCTGACTATAGTGAGATAGAAAAGACAAATTAGGACTGAGATTCTCTTGTTCTCTTAAGGTGCCATGATCTCCATAATAAGCAAGACAGGAGAATGGTAACTCTAAGGAAAAAGGTATCTACATACATTGCACAAATGAATGCAGAGCTCCCTGAACTCTACCACTGTCAGAAACAAAACAAAACAACAAAAAACCGCTTTGTTCCAAAATCCAGATTTTCCTATTCAAAACACTGTCCTGTTTTCAAGGCTTTACATTCTTATTTAAATGGTTGGAACTTGCACGACTGGCCTGACACTGAAGCCCGATTCTATCCCGCCTATTTCTTAAGCGAGGCTTTGGAAAGACATGCTTTTGTTTTGACGTTAGCAATGAGAATATTAATGTTTTGTACCTTAAGAGCCATTTGTCATAGTTGGACATTTTCCCCTTGGTATAGCTGGTGTAGAAAACTAAGCAGGGGCTCCCAATGACACATCTACTTAGGTGCGCCTTGTTTTCAGCTTGGCAGCTTTGGTACTTACCTTACGGTGACCTCAGGTGGGTATTTCATTCACATAATTTCTTGTACAAACGGAGCACCTTTTGCTCTATGTGTCCAAATATACCCTTTCATTTGAAGAGATTTATACTTTAAGCGATTATAAATTCTTATCAACAGGCCACAGAAACTCAATTTTCTTTAATTTGTATTTGAAAAATGATCACGGTAAAATTGAATTAGGAGGCGGGTACAGTTCTATGGCTTTTAACACACGTAACACCCATGAGAATCAGGATATAGGTCAGTTCCACCACCTCCAAACCTCCCTCGTGCTGCCTCTTTGTATTCATACCATTCTCTATCCATGTCGACCACTGATAGTCCTCCATTGTTACAGTTCTGTCATTTTGAGAATGCCATATAAATGAAATCATACAGTATGTGGCCTTGAGTCTGGCTTCTTTCACTCCGCACAATGCCTCTGAGATCCGTCCAAGTTGCTGGATGTATCAGCAGTCCATGGTATGAAAGTTCCACCGTACATCCATTCATCTTTTGAAGCCTGAGTTGTTTCCAGTTTGGGGCTATTATGAATTCAGCTGCTCATAAGCATTTGTGTACAAGGTTTTTGTATGAGTATCAAGTTTCATTTCTCCAGAAGAATTTCTAGGTCATATGGTGAGTGTATACTGACCTTTATAAAGAACTGCCAAACAGTTTTCCAGACACCTGCAACGTACGGAGGTTCCTGTTCCATACCCTCGTCAGCATTTGGTATTGTCAGGGTTTTTATTTTAGCCATTGTAATGGCTGTGGAATCTTGTCATGATTCCAATGTGTATTTCCCTGATGTTGAACGATATTTCACATGCTTATTTGTCATACTTACATCCTCTTTGGTGAAGAATATGTTCAAGTCTTTTTAAAGTAGAATTCCTTGCTATTTTTACTGTTCAGTTTGAAGAGTTCTTTCTATATATCGAATACAGGTCCTTTGCTGCATATGTGATTCGTAAATATTTTCTCCAAGTTTGTGGTTTGTTATTTCTTTTTCCAAAGCATTTTCTTTTGCAAAGCAAAGGTTTTTATTTCGATGAAGTCCAGGTGATTTTTTTCTTTTATGGATCAAAATTTTAGTCTCATTTCTAAGAACCCTTTGCCTAACCATAGGTCATGAGCAGGTTTTGTTGACGTTTTATAGTTTTATTTTAAAAAAGATTTTGTTTATTTTTAGAGAGAGGGCAAGGGAGGGGAAGAGGGAGAGAAACAGCAACCGGTTGCCTCTCGCATACTCCCAAATGGGGACCTGGCCCACAACCCAGGCGTGTGTGGATTTGAACCAGCAACCTTTCAGTTTGTGGGATGACGCCCAATCCACAGAGCCACAGCAGTCAGGGCAAGGTTTTATAGTTTTACATTTAGACCTATGATACATTTTGAATTAATGTTCGTGTAATGTAAGAGCTTTAGGTCAAAGTTCACTTTTTTCTGCAAATGGACATCCAATTTTTCCAACATCACTTGTTAAAAGGACTATTTATTGTCCATTAAATTGCTTTTGCATCTTTGTCAAAAGTCAAATGACCACACTTGTGTGAGCCTATTCTTTCTATTCTCTTCCACTGGTGTAGATGTCTATCCTTTTGCCAGTTCCACATTGTCCTGATTACTGTAGCTTTATTGTAAGTCTGAAATTTTAGTATTGATTCCTTCCAACTTTATTCTTTTTAATTACGAATTCAACTTCAACAGGTTATGGGACTACTGAGGTTATCTATTTCATCTTGGATGAATTTTTATAGATTGTGATTTTTGAGGAATTGGTCCACTATCTCTAAGTTGTCAAATATGTGTAGTTTCCCTTTATTATCCTTTTAAAGTCTTCGGAGGTGTAGCATTCTGGATATTGCTAATTTGTATCTTTTCTTTTTTTTTTTTTACCTTTGTCAGAAATGATAAGCTTCTAGCAAGGCTGGCAAAGGTAAAAAGAGAAATGATACAATATGCTTTGTATCATTTCAATTCATTTAAATTCATTAAGGTTCCTTTCATGACTCAGAATATAGTGTATCTTGTTAAATGTTCCATGTGCACTTGACAAGAACGTGGATTGTGCTATTGTTGGGTGGAGTGTTCTATAAATACCAATTAGATCCAGTTGGTTGTCAGTTCTTCTATATCCTTGCTGATTTTCTGTCCAATATTTCTATCAATTACTGAGAAAGGAGTGTTAAAGTTGCCAAGTATAATTATGGATTGTCTATTTCTCCTTTCAGTTCTGCCAGTTTTTGCTTCAGGTATTTTGAAGCACTGTTGTTAGGTGGATACACACTTTGGATTGTTATCTCTTCTTAGTGAATTAGTTCTTTTATCATTATGTAAAGCCCCACTTTATCCCTAGTAATTTTCTTTGCTCTGAAGTCTAATTTTCTGCTATTAATATAGTCACTCTAACTTTCTTTTGATTAGTGTTTGCATGGTCTACCTTTTGCCATTTTCTACTTTTTACCAACCTATATCATTATATTTGATGTGAGTTTCTTGAAGACATTTTATAACTACATCATTTAAAAAATCTATTCTGATAATTTATTTTAATTGGCGTACAATATGTGTCACTTAATGATGGGAATACATTCCGAGAAGTGCATCATTAGGCAATTTCATCATTGTGTGAATATCATAGAGTGCACTTACCCAAACCAAGATGGTACAGCCCACTATACACCCAAGGTACAAGGTACAGCTTGTTGCTCATAGGTTGTAAGGCTGTACAGCATGTTATTATACTGAATACTGTAGGCAGCTGTAACACAATGGTAAGTATTTGTGTACCTAAACATAGAAAAGGTAGGGTACAAATACGGTATAAAAGATAAAAAATGGTACACCTGTATAGGGCATTAACATGAATGGAGCCTGCAGGACTGGAAGTTGCTCTGGGTGAGTCAGTGACATGCGTGGTGAGTGAATGTAAAGGTCTGGGACTTTACTGAACACTACTGGAGACTTTATAAACACAAGCTCTCCCACTGCTTCCCTCCGACAGGATCACAAATGGAACACTGAGACCATCAATGTTGTTCCATGAACGGGGACGTGGGCTAGACTGACTGGAAATACAGAGGAGAAGCTGGCTACGGCATAGATCACCGTAACAGTGACTCCTAGAGCACGCTTGTGCCTTCCTTCTTCGGGCATGTATCTGTGCTTCTTTCTCCTAAGCTCTAAGGACCCTTCTTGTTCCTCCATAACTTGTTTCCTGAGTCCACGCAGCCCAGCTGGCTCACTTCTGCCTCTGCAACTTTCTCTCTAACAGGCCATGGCAGCTCAGTGAGCAGCCGGCTCCAATCTTCGGAACTTTGAGTACACTTTCACTTTGCATGACAAAGAAACTTCCTCTTGTGTTAGAGTTCTTGGTTCTGAATTCTTTCTTTGCCAAACTCAAGAACTAAGAGTCTATATTGTTGGTAACACCTTTGCTTATAAAGAATTTTTTAAGCTAGATATAAAAGTCTGAGCTAATAACTTTTTAGCACTTTAAAAACACTGTTCCAATCCCTTTGGCCTCCATGGCTTCCGATAAGAAATGTGTCATCATTTAAGTCATTTTCCCTTATAATACATCATCGTTCTCTGTCACCTTTTAAACTTTTTTCTTTGTCTTTTGTTTCCAACAGTTTTATTATGAATGGATTTCTTTGGGTTTATTCTGTTTGGTATTCACTGAGCTTTTTGAACCTGTAAGTTTATGTCTTTTGCCAAGCTTGGGAAGTGTTCACATTTCTTCAAATAACTTTGTTTCAGCTGGGTATCCTCCTCTTCTTTGGGCTTCAATGACATGAATGTTAGACTTTCTTTCTTTAGATTATATCACTTCCATTCTATTAAGCTCACCCAGTGAGTTTTCAATTTGATTACCATATTTTCAACTCCAGTATATGTATTTAGTTCTTCTTGATATTTCTTATTTCTTTGCTGAGAACTTGTATTTCTCATTCATTTTCAAAAGTGTTCACCATTGCTTGTTAGAACACTTATGTAATAGCTGCTTTAAAGTCTTTGTCATATAAATGTACCATCGGTGTCTCCTCAGCACTGATGCCTTTTGATTTTTTTCCATGAAAGTCGAGATTTTCCTGGTTCTTCTTATACCAAGTAACTTTAGATTGTATCCTGGATATTTTGAATATTATAATTCCATAGGTCTTGTTTAAATCCTATAAAAACAGTGATATTTTTCTTTCAGTAGACAGTTGACTTCATTAGGTTGGGGCTTTGAGTTCTGTGAGCTGTGGCTCTGATGCCAGCTCAGTTTTCAAGACTGCTGCAGAGCATTTCGATCTGTCCCATGTGTGCGCCACCCGGTATTCCATCTGGGTCCTGGGGGGTAGCCCTCTACTTCAGCCCTCCAAGCCTCTGGCACACTAACTAGGCTGAGACCCTGTCCCTCCAGGTCGGGGGACGAGCCGGGTTACTCCCCGGGGCTGTCTCTGTCGGCGAGCTCCTGGTATTTTCCATTTACCTGCAGCTCTTGTTTTCAGTCCTCCAGCCAGAAACGTGGGCCTTTACTTACATTTTTTTTTTTTGAGAGAGAGAGAGAGAGAGAGAGAGAGAGAGAGAGAGAGAGAGTTGAATGTTTTTCCCCTCCCTTGGAGTTCTGGCTCCTGGTGACACCCACTGCAGCTTCTGTCACCATCATAAGATCACTTGGGGGCTGAAGCATAAGAGAATAAAGAAAAAGAAAAAGCCTGGGGGATTTCCACATTCTCTTTGGGTTTTAGGAGTTCCTTTTGTTCTTTTTGCTTCTCCAATCCATGTTCACAACTTAAAGATCTGGATCAAAATTTATTTACATCTTCTATGAAGTCTTACCTTACTCACTCTATTTTACCCTATCTCCTCAGCACTGACGTATTAATTCTATGAAAGATTATTAAGAACTTCTGTTTTGCTTCAGATGTCTGTGCTTGGTCCCTCACACTGAAGCTGTGGAAGGGCAGAAACCATGGCTGCAGGACCCCTTTGACTTCCCATATCCCAGACGACCATCTGGAGACAGACAACATTCAGGTAAGTTTACTCATCTGGGTGACAGATGTTCTCATCAGTCTTTGTAAAAATAAGAGTATCTTTGCACATTATGAGGATGACGAGAGAATAATAAAATAGAGGGAAAGTAAGGTGCTAATTAATTACCAAGATAAAACAAGGTAGCAGTCAGTTTCACTATGCTTATTTTGAAAATGAGAATTTGTTCCAATGCCACTGCTTTATCAGGGAACAATTTGAACGTAGTATGAATTTTTTTGTTTGCTTCTGCAGAATTTTATCTATAAGAAACTCTAGGTGAATGAACAAAACTGCACCTAGTTGAGCCAAGTCACATGGGAATATACAAAATGCACAAGCCCCTCAAACGCTGACCAGCCACTGGCCAACACTGACCAAGTGCTCGGAGCGCATTAGGAGCTACACTCACTCATATGTGGTGTTTGCTTCGACTTCCCTTCTGATTTCAGATAACCTTCCTTCCAGCACCTCACCGTGACTCACATGCTGCAAACCTTTTGAGGTTCACGTCTGCAAGCAAACTTAAGGTCTTGTTCAAGGTAAAGTGCCATATTTACGGTAGCATTAATACACTTCTTAGCTATTTGAGATGCGTAAGATTACACCGCTGCTTTCATTAAGTTCCTATATTCTGGTTTATGTGACACTGATGAAATTTCCGTGTTCTATGCCCCTGAGAGCTGCATTTTTCTCATAAACCACTTGGTAGTTATTATGTGATTTTACATAACTTGGTGACTTTTAGAAACACATGTCTTACATGATAGGAACTTGAGCGTAATGTAATGGAGGAGAGGGAAGACTGGTGGAAGGACAAGGTATAAGGACAAAAACAAAGAACAAGATATGGAACACACTCCTAATACTTTAATTTCAAGATTTGTCCAAGAAGATTTTCTTTGATCTATAACCATCCAAAGAGAAGAGCACAGCCTGGCATCACTAAACTGGCGTCTGGCAGCTGGTCCAATCGCAGTTAGTTTGCTGTAAAGATTCAACTTCAACTTAATGGTTCAAAGTAGAAGCGACCCAGCTTCCTGCAACTGGTCCCCTGAACACTGGAGCATCACCTAAATAAAGAAAGAGTAGAAGGCACCAAATCCTCTAGCTTCTAAGTGGAAGTTCTGAGAAGAAACACACAAGGATGTCTTGTTTCCTCATCTCCACCTATTTTTATCCTACTGATCTTTCTGGTCCTAATTCACATCTTACCGTTGCTATGAAATCATCTCTCATCTTTTCCTCCTGTAACCACTTATATACGTGTTCATACTAAAAATTAGTGAGGCATGCCTCGTTTTATTGCGCTCCACAAGATATTACTTAAAAAACAAAACAAAAACAAATAAGGTCAAGACCCTCCACCAGCAAAAAGACTACAACTTGCTTTATGGTGATACTCGCTTTACAGTGGTGGCCTGGAGCCAGACCTACGGTATCTCTGAGATCTGCCTGTAGAGCAGTTACTTATTTCCTGTCGCCCCTTCAACACACCTGCACATGGATGCACACACACTCATCGGAGACAGCGGCTCATCCCAGGGGTGATTCTCATGACTTTCGGGGATCTCTCCATGTGTGTAGAAGTTCGTGTGTGTGTGGGCGGGTGCCTCTGGTCCAGAAATTTGCCTTGTCAGCTAGCCTGTGAGCTTTAAGTCGGGCACACGTCATTTCGCCCCAAAAGCCTATTAAGAGCAAGGACAGTGCTAGGCCATGTGGGGTCCAAAAGGTCTTTTGTGTCTTCTGTAGGGCAAGCAGCCGACCATTAAGTCTATGCTTACGAAGAACCAGTGATTTGGATAAGGAGTCTACTCACTTATTTACCTTGAAAATTACTTATTTTTAGGTGAATAATCAAATGCATTAGAATTCAGTTCAGAATGAACAGACTACAGGAAGGAATCTCTCTGCCATTCAGTCTATATAACAACACGGAGGGAAAAGATCTGAGTAACAAATCGTATCGGCTAACCCAACCACTTCTCGCGAACTCCCCTGCTGTCCTTTGGATCCAGCCGCCATCGTCTTTTGCCTGGATTACCGCAGTCAAAGCGGCCCACTTCAAGTCGGACCACGGCACTCCTCAGCTCAGAACTCCCCTGTGGTTCTCCGCCTGCCTTGGAACCGAAGTCAAAGTCCCTTCAAGGGTCTCTTCCCCCTCCCGTGCCCCCAGGTCTTTCACCTCACTTCTTACCTATTCTCCGAACTGTCCATTCCTCCTTTGCCAGACCGGCCTCCTTGCTAGTCCTTAAATACGCCAAGCAGCCTCCTGCCTCAGGCCCTTTGTACGTGTTGTTCCTTGTGCGTGACATGCTTTTCCTTCGCATAGCCACAAGCCTCACTGCCTCACGTCCTTCTGGCCTTTTCTCCATGTCAAGCACTTCCCTACCCACCCTCTATGAATCAGTAACCCCCGCTCCCATCAGTCCCGTCCCTCCTTACGCAGCTGAATTTTTCTCCATAGCGCTTGTCACCACCTGCCATGTCATATAACTATTGTTTATTATCTGCCTTCTCATACTGGAATGCAAGTTCCAGAAGGACAGGAACTTAGTTTAGTGTCTTTCTGTATCCTCAGTGGCTGTAACAATGTGGGGCCAGAGTAGGTGCCCAACAGATTTTTGTTGAATGAATTTGGAGTATATAATAAGCAACATTATTTATAACCATGACTTAAAAGCATAAAAGGATCTCTGCTTGGCATTCCAAGGGAGACATATCCCATATCAAGGTTATCATCAAGGTTATATGTCTCCAGGAAGAAATCACACAAAAATTATCAAGGCTATTAGAAAAAGACTCAGAAATCCTGTTCCGTGATTAAAGAGTGCTGCTCTAAAACGTAGGAGGCTTTGGAAATCTGTTTCTTTCCACCATCCAGTTCCTCTAGGACACCCTAGCAAATGCGTTCTGCACTACACTGCATCTAGGTAAGGGAAACCGGGGAACAACGACGGACACTCTGGAGAACCTACACACACACAGGCACCTTCCCTCGAAGCAGGCCAAGCCGTGTCTCCCCACGTCTTTGGTGGTCTCCTGCTAAATGCTGAACTACACATCCCAAAATGCCTTGCAGAGTTTTGTGAGAGCGTTTCACCATGCCACTTCCACGAGATCACATTCAGTGTTTGCGATTAAACTGAGTCAGTGTGGCTTTGGCGAAGGATGTTCGGCCACGATTCTGCATAGCAACTCCTGCATGTTTACCCAGACTGTGTTTGTATTAACCAGGTCTGGCTTTCCAGTGAGTTCTGTGTGTTTGCTTCTAAAATGAGAAACACAGAGCCACACAATGTACAGCCTTAAAAATAAAATTCTGCAGGGTGAGTGAAAGACAATATATCGTCTAAATATAAATTCTAATTTCAGCATGTGGTTTTGCTATTTTTAATCCCCATGGAATTTCAGACCCCCTTCAGTCAGTATTTAAGGCTGTATGACAGCTTATTGGTCACTGATGTGTACTTCAAACATCACGGCCAATAAATATCAAATCTGGGCCAAAAACGTTTACCTTGAACCTCAAGAGCCCGCACATTCCCATCCAAGGATGAATGGTCATCTTCCACTAAAACAGTAACTTGGAAAATACGTCAAACACTTCGTATAAGCTCTGAATAGTTTTTCGTGCACAAAAACAAATCAGCACGTGAACCAAGGGGGAAAATTCTCTTGTAGGACATAAAAGCATTTTTAGTGCAAAAGCTCCAAAGTAAGAGCAAAGAAAATAAAGTAAATAACATCCTAATCACCAATAATGATTCCGTCAGGAAGGCCTAATAAGGCAGAAAGAAGGGGTCTCGTGACAACAGGTTAATACAGAGGCGAGGCAGACTATACACTAATATTCTGGGCTCAAAGCAATAGGCCTCACTTTTAGGAAACATACCAGCAGAAATAAGGAGTGTATTATCCTGTGGTTGCTTAGAGATGACTTAACGAGTTCCTGAGAACGGGCCATTAGCTAGCATTTGCTTTTGCTATTAAAGC
>PVJD01010679.1:40000-51740 GCA_004026545.1 Mormoops blainvillei
GCACCTTTGACTACCACGTGACCCTTCATGTCCAATAGGCTCACATCCCTTATGTCCCCTCATCCGTCTTTCCTGTACTCGCTCACACAGGCCAGCCATCGGCAGTGGGAAGTGCTCCCTGAAATATCTGACGCGGTTCCGAACTCGTCACTCTCCCAGCTGCATCAAGGGCACACGAAGCACCTCACACCTAAACCGGGCTTCCCCGTCTCTGGCTTCCCTAATCTAGCAACTGCCCCTCTTTTATAACCATTTGCATGTTGTAGGTCCCTTGCCCCCATGCCCTTTACTGGCTCTGAAAAGCCACATGTCCTTCAGTCTCTGTGCCCAGCCAATCACAGCTGCGGAATGTGCCTGCTCCTTTTCAAAATATGTCCTTTTCCACCTGCCTTCAAATTCTGTTCCTGGGGCATCTGGACTGGACCCACACATTGATCTGGCCTGGGGGCTCTCAGCCGTGGCGCTACTGATGTTTGGGGCTGGATGGGTCCTTGCCGGGCGGGGGGGGCTGCTCTGTGCACCGTAGGCTGTTCAGTAGCAGCCCTGGCTTCCACCCCTTAGATGCCAGCAGCACTCACCACCACCCACCAAGCTGTGAGAACGAAAATGTCCCCCAAGAGGTCAAAGTGCCCCAACTGAGAATCACCGCTGGACTCCTAACCTCCCTAGTGCTGTTCCTGCCTTACTGATTAGAGAGTACCGTCACCAAGGAGCTGTGGCCGCCCCCCTCCCCCTTGGGTCCCCAGTCCCTAGAGTGTGGGGTGCCCTATTTCTCTACCCCCTCCATTAGAGTAGGGGCCTATGAAAGGCAGGGTCTGTGTCTCCCGGTTTCTTTGTGATTTTGTTTTTCTACTATGGGGGAATAAAAACCCTGTACATACTTAAAAATATTAAGTCACCTCTTGTTTCTTTTAGGTCCATGGTTTAATAATTATTTTTGAAATTCTAATTAGTTAACATCTATCAACAAATCCTATTGTAGATCATGATTTATTATTCGGGTCCTGTCTTATCACTCCCACTGTTAGTCAAGATTCTTTGGCCACAGTCATTACACAGATTCTTTTAAACTGTCTCCTGGCCAATTACCCAAACCGTATTTTGAAGAATTACATGACCCCTCTACTTCAGCAAGTGGCTTCTGGGGTAACATGAATAGGAACAAGCGCCTTCTTAAATATGCTGCTTAAAATATCAGACTGTCAAAGGAGACAGACCCCATGATTTCTAATTCCAGGGGCCAAAACCGTTACAAGACCACGAGGCCATCAGCATCCAATCAGCAGTGTTACGGGTTTTCTCCTTGACAGAGACTCCTTGTGGAGAATGATAAACTAGAAGCAAAGATAATTAGCAAGTGGTAGAGCCGTCCTACACAAAGGGTACTGATTAAAGTGGAGCACTGCTCACCTGGAAGAAGGCTATCCACTGGCATGTGCGTAAATGCACTTCAACATTTTCACAATATTTTGGAGACGGTAAAAGAGGGAAGGCTAATCAGAGCTTCAGATCTGTAGTAGACAAAAGGCTGGGCACATGGCAGAATCGGGATCCAAAAATCCACAATGGGTCAGTGATGGGCTGAGCACAGAAGGGGAGGTTTCACAGGGTTCACTGGAAGGCCCCTGTTGTAGACAGTGCCGGTTGGCCTGCAACTGCCAGTCTGCTCTTTATAGCAATAAAAAATCGATTCCATCCATGGGAATAACTTCTGGCCCATGAACGGTAAGCAGGAGTGTTAGGGGGAACTACTAGGAAGGCCAAGAAAAGAACTGACCCTTAGGCTTTTTCTGTCTTGTGGCCTGTGATGGTTTGAAGGAACTTGTGCAGCCATCTTGGACCACACTGTGACCTTGAGGGCAGAAGCCGGGCACAGCCGATGATGGCGCAGGGCGGGAGCCTGTGCCCTGATGACACCGTGGAGCTACTACAGCAATCTGGGACAGCTCACACCCAGATGTCTGCCACATGATACAATATTAATGTTTCTTGGATAGAGAACTGAGTGTCTATCCTGTTGAAGCTGCTGTTACTTTTGGTCTCCATTTCCTTCGGCTCAGTACAATTCCTATTTGTTATGGGTTGAATTGTATCCCCCATAATGTATGTTGAAGTTCTAACCCCCAGCACCTGTGAATGTGGCCTTATTTGGAAATAAGAATTTGGCAGATCAAACCAGGTTAAGATGAGATCAGACTGCATGAGGCTGGGCCCTTGATCCAATATGACCGGTATCCTAACAAGAAAAAGAAAAGATACAGAGACAGACAGGCAGAAGATGGCCATGTGACTACCGACGCAGACACTACAGTGATGCATCTATAGGCCAAGAAATGCCAAGGATTACCAGACACTAGAAAAAGAAGAAAGGATGAAAGAAATTGGAAAGGCAGGCTAGGATCTGCTTTGTGGGAAGGGAAGCTGTACGTAGAACTTAGCGATTTCTGCATCAAAGAACAAGCACAATGTAGTCACAACAGAGATCCAAGGGATCCTTTATGGTAAGAACCCAGAGCCTACTGGAGGACAACCAATGACTACATACAAACGTTTAAGACTTTCCACCAGGGCACTAGGGTTCTCTTCCTGTACAACTCATTATCACTGCCTTAAGACATCATGATTATTTTCCTATTTTCATCTTATTCAGAAACAAGACACTCCCAGGTAGCTTGACAACATTCACAGTGTCCCCAACCTACTTATCAAATCAACAATCCATTCAGCCACATTTTGAAACTGTAACATAATGATTATAAGCTCATTATTAAGACTCTCCGCTGAAGGCCAGAGTCTAGTATGGTATACATGTCCCCTTATAAAAGTCTTCAACAGTTTTACAACTGAAGATAATGTGAGAAATACTAGAGTTGTCCCAAAGCATGACTAGAACTCATTTTACGGCTTTCCTATTAAGTGGCCTTTAAGAAATTTAGTTGAATGAACGACTTGAATAAAGGGTTCTACCACAGTGCTCCCGCCCCAGGCACTGCACAATTTCACAAATTATTTCAACCACGGCCCAGAGAGCCCCACATAGATGTTTTCTCATCTCCATATCAAGAATGGAAATGTTGGTGAGAAAACTTTAACTTAGTTTAAAATCTTCATTCAATAATGAAAACAAAACAAAACTTACACTTTATTTGAGTTACATAATACAGAATGGCCAGTGAGTTCAGTTCATACAGATTTGGCCACTTAAGAAGTCAAAACCATGTCCTTAAATAAGGAGATATTAAAATATTCATACTCTGACTTGGTTAAGTCCTGTCTCTATCAGCAGCGTGGAAAAGGGTTCTATTCACTGAGGATTTTATGTACACCTCGAAGTTTTCATTCCTGCACTTTCTATGTAGCAGAAAATAATTGGCAATTTCTACTCTGTTAAATTCCCATGAACCTAAGAAAACTTTACTGATTTTTTTTTAAAGATAGCTGAGCAGAGAGACACATCTAAAACCCTGGGAACAAAACTGTCCCCGCTTTCTTCTTATAACTCTGGCAACATGAACCAGAAGAAGAGCCAGCTTTCATACTCCAAGTCAATTCTGGAAAGTGCTCAAGCCAACTGCAACCCAGGACTAAATGAGAGTAGATTTATTATGTGAGGATGAGACTGGCACAGGAAGAGGCCAGTGCTTTACCCTCAAACCTGAACGTGTCTTAATTCCCCACTAGCAAGCACTAGGAAAGTGGCGCTTTTGTCCAAATGGATATTTATAAATGACTATTTTTGCCCACAGTTATCAATTTTATGTAATTTAGGTAGTGTTAAGCTAGGTTTATAAATAAGGACATGTCCTGTTCATTGATATACACCTAGCACCTAGCAAAGTGCCTAAGATATAGATGTTCAATAAATAATTCTTAAATGGGAGTACTACATGATTGAAACATAGCTACCCAGAACTTCAAAACCAGATAAGCATAATCCTGCAAAATTAACACCTTGGAAGCCCTACCATAATTTTAATAATCCTCCCCATCACACCACTGATTTTGGAACTTCTCTGGAACTACAGCAGGTCCTCAAATGACACTGTTTTGTTATAACATCGATGAGATGCCATAGGAACTTAACTCTTGCCTATATCAATTAGCCTATGGTAAAACTGTTTTCATTACTTGACACTTCGCTTAGAGTCACAAAACCTATCGATGATGTTAAGTGAGGACCTACTGTATCTCTGGAAAGATGTAACTTTTCTTCCCACCAGGAATGCCTAGAAACCTCATAAATAGAAATTAAGAAATTCCCCACTCATCACTAGCAACTCAAAATGAGCTGCAGAAAGAATGGGCTCAGAACACTGTCGAGGTCCCTGTGAGGAACGGCTACGGGCAGTATCACCAACCAGGATACTGTGAAGTTATTTCCAAGGGTCATGTTCTGAGCTGCAACATGACCCAAGGAGCTAAGCTATAAAAGCTTCTCTCTGGAGAGAGTAGCTGATAACTTTGAGAAATGCCTGTCTAAAATGCCACTGTTTTTGAGGACAAGGATATGAATGGAAAGAAATTATTTCAAAATGCCTGTGTTGGTTCACTCATTTAAAAAGGACAATAAATGATCAAAGATAACCTGATGTATTAAACCCCCACCAGTAACATCATCGACGTGCATCGGAAGGTCACCGATCTACTACTATACACTTTCCTTTAACTTTCACCCAGAATGCAATCATAAAACTGACTGACTTTCTAAGAAGTAATTCAGTTTTCATTGAACTTCACTTGATGAGCTAGATGGTAAAGGCTCAAAGGCAGCATGGGTTCTTGAGGCAAGGTGATTCCCCTGGAGTCTACAATTGGATTGATGACTCACACTAAATAGACACACTCTTGTTCTCTTTCTGCAAGTCTTGTGGTAAGACTGACGTAAAATGAATTTGCTATGACAGCTAACTCTCACTTTGTCTTCTGTATTTTTCGAAAAACCTACATTCTACCTCGTTAATTATCAAAGATCTACAAAATTAGGCAAGGAACATTTATTTATAACATAGCAAATTAAACGTAAATGAATAATAATGTTCAAATGCTACAAAGGTGGTGGTAAAACTGGTCCACTCATGAAGGCCTGGTTGCAGTAGAAGCTGGGATAACACATTAAGAAAGCAATCTGGCACTACAAATTATGACCATATGGTATTTATGCATTTTGATATGTACCGGCAATAAGAATTTATCCTAAATAAATATTTCAAATAACAAAAAATAATTTAAGCAGGAAAATATTAGTTATAATTTTCTAGTAAAGAGACAGTAAACGTAGCCTAAAATGCTCAGTGAGAGGGCTGGTCAAATTGGCGTTTAAAAATTTTGGTACTGAAAATTAAGTGGCAACACAGATAGGTGCCTGACAAAAGATAAACGTGATACAAACGTGTCTTTTCATTATGACTGAAAATATGGACAACATAAATGTGGACAGGCAAGAGAGTAAGGGAATCCACAGCAATGGTGGCAGCCGTTTGCAGTTTCTGGGTTCTCGCTAAATTTTGTGAAATGACAATTAGCTTAAATATTTTCCTAAAACTGGCCTGTGTAGCAACCATTTCTTTTCAGTGAAAAGATCTGAAATCAAAATTTGGTTAAAGAACCCTGCCTCTGTGTTTAAAAAAAAAAAAAAGAGTAAATAAACAACAGGTTTCCTATTCTCACGCTCTTCCCACCAAAATCCTTATAAATCTTTGGGCCAGATGAACGTGGAAAGTGAGGCATATTACAGTCTAGTTTGGCGAGGCGGACCATACAGGCTCTGAGATATCTGCAATAAGCCTGTTTAACTTTGGCCAGCCCAGAGTGTCCTAGGTGTACTTGATCACAAAACCCTCTTTGCACGGAAGACCTTCAAACATTCCCCGCCCCACAGTTTGGGGGATGGTGCCTGGGCTGATGATGGTCGCAAGAAATTACCAGGGAGATGTTTCTAGACCATGTGCTCCCCAGTTGGGAGTCACTAATGACAGTCTGCCTTATCCGTCAGGTGTGCATATTACGGTACAGAAAAAAACTGGACAACTACTGATCTGTGCTGCTACTTAGAAACAGTAGAGCGCCATACAAATAAACCCTTTAGGGTGCTGGTTTGGGAGGTTTTCTGGCCCTTACAAAAGGGGTTCTGATCTAGTCTGAAGATAACAGTCAATTTCTGCAAAGGAACGGTTACTGCCTCTTTGTAATTATGAAGTGGCAACCAAAGAAATGTGAGTAACCCATATAAGAATTAGTTTCTCTTTTAGACATAAACATAGCATGGTTCATAACATGAAAAAATAAAGCGTGCTTTCTGAAGTCTGGATATTTAAAAAATGTGTGTGTGGTAGTAGGATGTCTCTACCAAGCAAATTCCAAATATCTACTTTCCAGAGCTAAGAAATGGGCAAACGCAGTTCCCCCCACCCCCCAAAACACGCGGTTCCTATGGCGTTATGTATGCCACCGTTACCTCTGGTCGAAGCGTAGCTTTCATGCAGACTTGGCAAAGAGGTCCATTCCGGGAGAACTGAAGGGGAAGGTGCCGGATTCGATTTCGACATGTTGGCTCCTCACAAATCAACCAGCCCTGCAGAGGAAAGAGAGAGCACCTCAGTCCTCTCACCGCTGTCACAGACATGAATAAAAACCCCTTCGTCACCGTGGCAGACTCAGCTCGGTCACACCTTCCTCAGAGATTCTGAAACAGCTCCTTACCTTCCTTTCCTGATGTGTTCATTTGATCTATGCCCCAAACTTAAAAGTTAGGTAACTCATCAGGTTTTACAAAAAGAAAGATTACATGAGATGTTATTCTCTTTTCTTAAAATATAGTCGCCCCCCCCCCCAACAAACAAATATCCCCCCAAAACTTGTATGATTACATAAAGATGTAATCCAAGGGGCTTTAGTTCATTAGTACAGACCATTACCAAAGTAAAGACACACAGAAATAAATGACTTTCCCAACGCCTGTGTAACTACTGATTACTTAATTGCAGCGATCGGTTTTCTTCTCTGTGAAAAGAGCACAACGGCATGTGCTTTGCAGGTTTGTTGTGGCTGTGATGTAATACACTCAGAGTGCTCAGAACCACACTTGGCGTAGAGAAACACAAAATGTAAGCAACTCTTTCACGTAACATTAAAACTCATATTTCTAAAGTTTTATTTATTTGTGTATTTATTTTTAGAGAGGGCAAGAGAGGGAGAAAGAGAGGGAGAGAAACACTGATCGGTTACCGCTCATGCATGCCCTGACCAGGGACCAAAGCCGCAACCCACACATGTGCCTTGACTGGGAATCAAACCAGCGACCTCTTATGCTTTGAGGTACAGCGCTCCAGCCAACTGAGCCACACCGCTCAGGGCAAAACATATTCCTTTACACATGTTCTCTGGAGGCATGTTTTTAAGGACAACATGGACTGACCACCCTTTTCGAGTCATTTCAAATAGTCACTGTCCACTTCTCTGTGCACTGCCCCCCTGCAGTCACTCTCCCTTGCTGCTCCTGTGTGACTTTTCTCATAGAGATATGATAACAATATGCCTGTTACCTTAAATCAGCACTGTCTGCTATAAAACATATCTGTTAAGCCAGGGAGACAAGACTTCACAAATGGGGCTGAGCAAAACTCAGGTGCTCTGGGGGCTTCAGTGCTACACGTATTAGGCATAATAAGCCTAAGGCAAATGAGGGGGTATAAAGGTGTATATATGTTCCCTTGTTGCATGGGTTCCCACTCGAGGAGCTGCAAGCAGGGAGCTGACTGAGGGGTAGAACTTCTGAAGTGGTCTTGAAGAGTAAGCAGAAATTTAGTAGGTAGAGAAGTCAGGAAAGACAATTTAGGCAGAGAGAACATGTGCGAAAGAATGAAGGCCAGAGAGAGTTGTGTGCAATACGATGAAGAAAGGCACCAGTGAGCCCTGGCTAGCGTGCCTCAGTTGGCTGGAATGTAGTCCAGTAACTGAAAGGTTGCAGGTTCGATTCCCAGTCACGGCATATGCCTAGGTCGATGGCTTGTTCCACAGTCTAGGCGTGTACGATCCCCAGTCTGGGGGCATACAGGAGGCAACCAATCAATGCTTCTCTCTCACATCGACGTTTCTCTCCCTCCCTTCCTCCTTCTCTAAAAGCAATGAAAAAGAAATGTCCTCAGGTGAGGATTTAAAAAAAAAGGCACCAGTGACACGTTTAATCACATTCCCTGTTTCTAGACTGAGCAACCTGTTGGTTTTCTTCTCCTGAGAGGACAGCCGTACGTATACAATTGTTGCTTAATTACATTAGGGACTTCGCCTGCCATTTATTAATATGGCCACATAGCATTGATCCAAAGCTGCAGGATGTCCCCATTCACTGCTGTGCTAAAGAGCCTCATTCCTCAGAACAGGCTCTTCTTGAAAGCTGCTACAACCAAACTCAAGGCAAAGCACTCTAAATCAGTTCTTCCAGCTCCATTTATGACTTTTACACCCAGAGAAAGTGCGATGTAAAATTTTTTACTAAAACAAAATATGCCACCTTTAAAGAATGTAAAATTCATCTAGTCAATACATTCACAGTAAGCTTCATTCCTACCTTCAGTCAACAGGATGAACTATCAATATTTAAGTTGAACTTTTCTGGTATAGAGTCTCAAGGAGCCCTTATGAAATCTTTAATATATGCCCAGAGTTATATTTAATATTGTGGAGAATAGGCAAAGAGCCCCCAGGTATGCAGTTTCAGGAAACTGCAATCTAAAAGCGAAAACAAGGTCTATACACACAAAGAAAAAGCAATTCAGTATGGTTTGGCTTTAAGAAGCAAGTTCTATGGTACCAACTATAAATGCTAAACAGCACAGAGCAGGGATGGAGTCATGTGGATCCTACCTATCTTAGACAACTACTACCGCAGCAAAAGGCGACAAACTAGAATAAAGAATCAATGGTTCTGGGTCACAGGCAACTGTTTGTTACAATTCCTAGGGCCCGGGACCACGGTTTCTTGATTTAAGGACACATTTTGGTATTTCCAAAACTCGGATGCATTTACAATCAATGTGTGCATTTAATGACGTATTTATATTTCCTTCGAAAAAGCGGCTTAGAGCGCGGCTCACAGTCAATGGCCCCTCAGAATTAAAGAAACGAGAGACTTTGGTTTTAGCCTGTCCTTGGTGCAGAGAGGACGGAGCGGGACAGTGGGGCTAATGGCAGCGGCAGTTTTAAATGCAGCCTATAAGCACTAAAGGTCAGACTAGTTGTTTCTGGAAGTAACCATTTAGGCATATTGAGAAAGGAAACAGTGGGCTTTAAGCACACTGTGCATGAAACATGTAGGACTGAACAACTCCTCGATTATTCATTTGGATTTGTTACATTATATTTGCTATCTGAGGCTTTACACACTTTGGAATGTGTTCAGTTAACAGTGCCAACCATAGCTGTAATTCATTCAATTCCAAACATAATTTTTAATAAGTAAGCAGACAGGTAACAACTATCATGTTTTGAGACAATAAATTATTAAGCACTAGAACACAGCCTGGAAGTTAAAACTGTTTTTTAATTTTTTAAATATAAAGCTCAATAAGCTGGTTCTTTTCTGATGTTTTTGAAACCTGATTCCATCAATTTACTACAACTTCATGACTCACTAGGTGAGCTGCCAACCAGGGAGATGCTAAATTGTCACCTCACCTGTTTCTAAAGCAAACATCTACCTCTATCTCTGACAGAGTTACTAACTAAATGTCCTTTCAAATCATATAAAAAACAGATAATACAATTTGTCTAGACTTCCTACCAGTTATAATTAACATTAAAGAGGTCTTTTCTTCTTTGTCACCTCTCTCTATTCAGTACTTATTTGGGTTTGTTTGTACTTACTATCTGTTAATCTCCCTTTACAAATGACAACAATAACTCATGCTATTATGCATGGAAATTAAACATGCTGATAACTGTGTGAAGGGAACTGGGGCTGAAAAAATATTAAAGCCTGTAACTCTTTATGCTTCTTGTTTTATTTTGATAATTAAGCTTTTGGTCGTGGTCTATTTTAAACAAAACTCTTCTATGGGGGAAATAGGCCCTAATCATATTCAGTACATGCTTGCTTCCATTCACCTTAGTTAAGTACATGTTGGTTAACCCTTTGTTCCCCCAACGAATAATAACTGACTATACTAAATCTACCTTTCCAAGAACATTTTTGTTGTTAAAAAAATAAATATGCCAGGTCTTTGAAAATATTCCATGATGGGGCAAATCGTGCACTGCAAGATCTCATTGTGAATTTCACCTTTCTTGGGTGTTAAAAACAAAAGAAATGAAAATATTAACACTGTATAAATTCACCTTGAATTATCACTCACAGAGACAAAACTAAACTTATTTTCATTTCCCATGCTGGGAAATAATGTACAGCCCAAAACTATGTTGCCAGGTCAACAGAAGAAAAAAAATTTAATGAAGAGTAGTTCCTTGGAAGTACAACCTATAAAAAGGTGTGGGCTTTTTAAAAAAGAAATATTTTATTTATTTTTAGAGAGAGGGAAAGAGAGGGAGAGAGAAAAACAGCGATATGAGAAAGAAACATCAACAAAGAAACACTGACCATTTGCCTCCCACACACCCTGACCAGGGACTGAACCCACAACCCAGGCATGGGCCCTGACCAGGAACTGAACCGGCGACCTTTCACTCTGCAGAACGACACCCAGCCAACTGAGCCACATTGGTCAGGGCAAAAAGTTTGGGCTTTTACGAAAACCTCCAGAAGCACTATGGATATTGTCTACCATCCAAATATGTCATTTTTTATGCAATGCCACACCAAAATGCCAAACTGTCATAACCCACAGAAATAAGGTCATTAGCATACTTTGTATATTTTATATTTTCACGTACATATTTCTGCATCCCTCTTTTGTAGACACACACATTTTGGGAGGTTTGCAAAAATAAAAATATTCTGAATTTTATGAACGCACACACATATATGTATGTATATATGAGAAAGAAATAAGAAAATAAGAAATATATAGACATAAAGCAATAAGGTCATGAAATTTCAGATGGCTACCCTAACCATGTTTATAAGTAGAGGGGAAGCCAGCCTGTCCAACAGCAAAACAGATTTTCCAAAACCTGCTGTTTCAGTGTCGGCATCACTAATTCCTTGAAATCATTGTGTAGGAAATTGTGTCACATGCCGATTGGTTCTGATTGCTAAATTATATTTCTGAGGCCTCAGCTAAAATGTTTCTGTCTGCACGTGCTACAAAGGGATCGATTTCCACTTGTAACTGAGGCATTCCTGTTAGTTGTGCCTTAAGCACAAACTGCTATTCATTTGCGTGTGTTTGTGTTTTTGGAAGGATGCACGCACAGAAATCACCTAGACCTGGAAATGAGGTGCATAGGAGTCACTCGAAAATATCTTTTGAATACAGTAGTCCCCGCACCCCTCCCTTATCCATGGTTTTGCTTTCTGTGGTTTCAGTTTCCAGTGGTCAACCCCAGTCTGAAAACATCAAATCGAAAACTCTGGAAATAAACAATGGGTAAGTTCTAAATTGTGTGCTGTTCTGAGTAGCATGATAAACTCTTGAGCAGTCCCGCTCCATCCAGCCCAGGACGTGAATCATCCTTTTGTCCAGCGACTCCACGTTGCAGACGCTTCCTGCCCATGCAGTCACTTAGTACCTGTCTTGGTTATCAGATGACTGTGGAGGTACCACAGTGCTTTTGGGCGAGTAACCCT
>PVJD01010680.1:0-51740 GCA_004026545.1 Mormoops blainvillei
ACGCGGGGCCTTATGTGCAAGTCAAAGCCTTTGGCAGAATGGAGCAGGTGGGCCACCTGACAGAAGGGTCTCTTATTTGGAGGTGTGCAGGTGAGCGTGGGCAGGAGAGCCCATCAGGAGGGTTAATAGACCCCACACTAACTGCTTTGTGTGGTTTCTGATCAAAATAGCAATGCATTGTGCTTTCCTCTGTTTTCTCCAGTTTCAGCTTGTAGACGCCCACCTACCTCTCATAGAGGCCCTCTCCTTGGTGCTTCAAAAAAGACAAAGGTGCATGACCCAGATCTTTCTGCAGACTGAAAAGGGGAAGGGGTTTGGAGAGAATATAGATCTTAATAAAATTGACCTATGGGCCCAAAGTTCAAATGTGTGGGCTCGCCTGAGATAAACTCACCTGGCGTAAGCAAGGCCCTAGAGAGCGCGGCCGGCCATCATTTCTTCCCGGTGCCCACTTTCAACCCCTGTGCCTGGAACCTCATTACCGAAGTGCTCTGTGCTGGAATGGAAGACCTGAACGCCCGTGTTTGTGTTATGGGCCAAATCTTAGAAGGGAAAAAAAAAAAAAGAGGTACATTGACAGATATTATTCTGAGTGATAGCTTTGTTGTTTTAGCTGGTTCTAATTAATATTATTTGTGCACATAGTTTTATTAGTGTTAAAAACAAACTTAATACGCAGTCAAAAATTTTATTAATAAAGGAAGTGCCAAAAGGATTCCCTTCCTACCAATTCTCTTTACTTACTATTGTAAATTCAAACTCTGAGTTAAATACAAGCCTTGCTTTGGGGGCCCATTTTTCCCATCTGGTTGGACTTCTAAGTATCTTCTTTCCCAGAAATGATCATTGATTTTTATGGACATTTAGAAGTTAATGTGAAAAACTATTTCAATATGTTTTTTGAGGGTTAGTGTTTGCTTCCAGGATGATACATTAGCAAATAGTTATTTCTGGTGGGAAGCGGCCCCCTCCTGTTACTGTTTATGAGTCTCTGTTCGGCTATTTTGAGCTCTGGGCTGCAGCGTGTGGTCCTTTTGAGCCTCAGTGCGTGACACTTTTAAACATACTGCTCTGGCTGTGTCAGAGCGGAGACATTTAAAGACGCCCTCCACGGCAGTGGCATATTTGATGGTTTGGGAAGACACTATATCAAAGTCTACCTTTGTGTTTTTTATGAAGAAAGGGCTTGAGAAAATAAATAGAATAACATCTTGGAAGAAATAAAATACTTTTAAAGGTTAGTTGGAGTAAAGGATGGAGGACTAGCACGGGAAGCGTTTGGCAGCCCCAGTGCCAGTCCTCCAGCGCGTGTCTCAGAGTTTCATACCCTGTGTCTGCCCCGCCCCCAGCGGCAGTGCATGGCGGCTAAGAGGCGACTGGGACGGTGCGGGGCCAGGCAGGGGGAGCAGGGTTTCGACCTGGCTGTGGGGCCAGTAGCACTTCTAGAGCACATGGCCTTATCACCAGAAACGAGCCAGAGTCACCCAGGTCGCAGCCATGCAGGGCCTCACTTCTCCGGAGCCAGATCAGAAGGACTCCTTTTTCCCTGTGATGGGCCAACCAGCTGGCAGAGGGCCAGACCAAAGCACCAGTGCTTGCTCTAGAAAAGAGAGGAAAGGACCCACCTAAAGCTCCTGGCTCCCAATTAAAATTGTGTTGCTCAAAACTAAATGGAAAACATTGATCGTGGTTATGTCAATTTCATAAAACCATGTGAACTGAAAAGGCCCCACAGAGGTGCCCTAAAGAAGCAGCAAATACAAGAAATCTCTACAACTCTAGAATTTGTGTTGAAGCTGTTTCGGTAATCTATCTTAGCATAGAGACTACCCTGTTGCCACCAGATCTTTTTATAAAGGGTCTGTGCATTTTTAAACGTACCATAGGTAATTAGAGGATAGATTAAAGGGAATTACTGGTAGTCCAAATGCATTATTTTTTTCACCTCTCACGACTTTGAGAAATACCAAAGTTTGGAAGAGCAAATGAGTCATCCTAACTACTGATGTCACTGAAGATTGAAATCTAGGGAAACCTGTCAAGTTTGAGGTTCAATTCAACTTAATTCAGAAAATGTGTTCCCAGTATTTCCTAAAATACCGTGGTTGAAGATTCCTGAAGAAGAATCAAAAGAAGTAAAGAGGGGGACCCTTGCCCATAAAGTGCTTTCTCGTCTTGTGGGAAAATAAGATACATACCTAGAAGAATATTGAAGAAAAATCTCTCAGGTATTCTGTGACATGCCCCACCCTTCGCCTTGTGTTTATTGCTGTGGAAGGAATTTGCAGTCAGAACGAGGTTCATCCGTACGTGCACTCTCTGAGCCCACAGGACCCATTTGGTAAGGATGAAGCAGGTGTGAGAACAGCGGGGACACCGGCAGGTTAGAGAAGGCAGCAGGTGGGGAATGGGCTGTTTTCAGATAATATGATCACAGTAGTATTTATAGGATGGCCATGTTTAGGCATGATGGACTCAGGCCATCATCTTGGGTTAATTGATTATAAATTGCAAAGAAGGAGGCCATAGCTGTGGAGTATTGATCTGAACAAAGACTAATGAATCCACAGTGGAAAGCTTGTTTGTAGATTCTCTGTCACCCTGACTGTCTTTAATAGTTTGCAGTTAGTGCGCTAGCCAGTGTGGTGGCTCAGGTGGTTGGAGCATTGTCCTGTAGATCAAAAGGTTGCAGGTTCAATTCCTGGTGAGGGCACATACCCAAGTTGTAGGTTCGATTCCCAGTCAGGGCACGTGTAAGAGACAACCAATAGATATTTCTCTCTCATATTGATGTTTCTCTCTCTCTCTCTCTCTCTCTCTCCCTCTCCCTCCTTCTCTCTCTAAAAGCAATGAAAAAAATATCCTCAGGTGAGGATTAAAAGAAAAGTTTGCAATTAGTAAAGATTGGTAATTGAGGGTGGGAAGTAGTTACCTCAGACAGACTCTTACTGTAATCAGCACTAGTTCATCTAGATGCATTAATGAGTCATGGGAACCAGAGGAATCCTGGAAGAGTTCTAGTAGGTCCTTAGGGAAGCAGTTTAGTGATTGAACTCACCTCCTTCCTACCCCAACTAGTGTCTATTTCAGCTGCCTGCAGGAATAATCAAGAAGAATCTCGGATTCTTGGCCAAAGGGCCCTAATCATATGGGCATCACGCAACCTTGGGAGTTGGGGGGTTAAGATCGGAGGTTTCCAGCTTTGGCTGTTGCTTCCACGTCCTTTGGCAGTGGAAAACTTGACTCTCAGGCTTTGTTTTTGGACAAGTTCCTGTGGCCTCTTCTTGTCTTGTCTGAACACGTTGACCAGGCCCAAGCCCCTGGCGTCCTAGGACCTGCCTCTTTGCCCCAGCTGCATAATCCACAGCTGCACAGTGTTGAAAGAGACACCAAAATCTAGACACAGCAAAGCATCTTCTTTTGCATGTACTGAGGTCCTGAACAGTAGTTTTATCTTGGGCAAGTTCCCTTTCCTTTTCTCTTCTGCCTGATCCTTTTTATTATATCTTGTTCTATAATGTATAAATAATTGACTTATCCTATTTACTGCGCAAAGAGAAAGCTATGGGAAAGTATTTCCAGAGCGTGAAAAAATAGACGTTGGATATTTCAGCTACTGCTTTTCGTAGAGTGGGAATTTATTACTCAGCTCAGTAACAATCTTGGCTCAAACAAAGCAATTGTGTGGGCAAGCAGCGGGTACCTTTCCTAAATAGCACTGCCAGGGACAACTTTGTTCATATTTGAGACAGCATGAACCAAGGGTATCTTTCCATCAAGGCTGTTTGATTATCTCTGAATCTTAGACATAACACAAAAGTCATTGAGACCTGGCCAATGGATTTTACTGGTATGAGATATTGCATAGCTCCCAAAGGATAGGAAACAAAAAGGGAGGGAGGAAAGAGAGAGATCAGAGCCCAACAATAAATAGCTCTTTGTGCCAGTCCCCACCCCTAAGCCCAAACCACTGAGCTCATAGAGTAAGTGAACAGCATGCAGAGGGCAACTGCCCCAGCAGCTGGGCAGACGATGACCAGATGTGAACTTGTCTTTCCACAGTGTGCGGCTGTGACCTGGCACAAGGCGGCTTCTTCATCAAAAACGGGGAGTATCTCTGCACCCTGGACTACCAGAGGATGTATGGGACACGCTGCCATGGCTGTGGGGAGTTCGTGGAAGGAGAGGTGGTGACTGCCTTGGGCAAGACCTACCATCCCAACTGTTTTGCTTGTACCATCTGCAAGTAAGTGAGGGATTCCCCACAGAGAGGTGCTGGGTTCTGCTGCCAGAGGTTGGTGTAGACACCTTGAGTCTTGAGTGTGCTTAGTCTTAAAATATTATTTTTCTGATGTGTCCTTAGAATTCTTTATCTTTCTACTGTATTATCAGTCTTAGTCAAAAGAAGTAATTTATGATGTCCTTTCCTAAGTAATAAGGCTCATTTTGAGTGGCTTGAAACCAAGCCTGAAAACGGCTCTAGGTCTCAGACCATTTTGAGCAATGAAACATTGGGAGAAAATGACATAACTGATTAGAAAGATAAAACTTATTTGGAAGTAGACATTTTTACGTGCATGTGTTGTCTCATTTGCTCTAGAGCAAGAGTGGGCAAACCATGCTTCAAATTAAACCTGATACCTGTTTTTGTAAATAAAGTTTTATTGGAACACAGCCACACCCACTTATGAATTGGCTATGGCTGCGTTCAAACTACAGTGACAGAGTTGAGTAACTGTGACAAAAACCATATGATCCACAAAGTATAAACAAATATCTATGAGCTGGTATTCTAGGGGAAAAGTTTGCCAACCTCTGCTCTCTTGATCATCTCTCATCTACAAGGGTAAATCTTAACTTCACAAACCAACTTGATTAAAATGACCTGTCAGAGAGAAGGAAACTGTGAAGTGTGAGTGGAAAAATGTGCTTTTATTGTTTTGCCGTGAGTCCTGCACAATGTAGAACTTAAGTTGGGTTTGATACCTGTAATAATGAGATTCCCAGCAAGGCTCGACTACTTCATTGATCTATTCTAATTGGACAGTCCTGTGACTATCGGAATGGTGGTGATGCTGTTCCATGTTGCTATGCCTTTAAAAACTACAGTTCAGAGAAGGTGTTTTGTTTCTCAGCACTTCATGTTTGTAAGCCAGAAAGATGTAAACCCTAGAGGGGTAAGTTTAATTTTATGTAATTAATTAACAAGTTAATACTTATAGACGAATCATAATAAGATTTAGATGAAATATTCACAATAAAATTACTTTCATAATTTTATAATGATTAGCCTATTTCTCAATACATTTTTTTAAAAATCTTAATTAAAATTTTGGGATTAACGAGCTGAAAATGTTTGTGTATTTAATCAAAGGCTAAGTGTCCTCTTACCCTGCCCTTTCCAGGTGGCAGCCGCAGGCTACTTGACAGCGGTGGGTGGGTGGGGGGATGGGGGGGGGCTGGAGTTCAGCAGCGGGGAGCTCCAGTCCGGCCCCCAGGCTGACTGGAGGCTTGTGTGAGTTAACTTTTCGAAGGTGGCTGCCTGGTCTGTAACCTGAGAGGCTGTGGACTAGGTATAAGAGATTCGCCTAACCCAGAGAATCACTGGAATGTCCTGATGAAGACTCTCTTTAAAAATATCCATTTCTAGTCTTCCAAAAAAACAACAACAGCAACAACAAAAACCACCCTCTCATGCTTATTTAGCTGTTTCTGGAGGGTTCCCAAGTATGATGTGACTCAGCCAGGTTGGAAGGCCCTGGTCCAGATAACCTCTAAGAGCCTTCCCGATCCGGGCCCTGAGAGGTCATTGGTTTCGTCGGGAAGGACGGACGGACATTCGTTAGCGATAGCCCTGCCCCTGGGCATTTGAGCCAGCAAAGAGGTGCTCACCAAGGCAGCCGCTACTGCTGCATGACAGCATTCCTACCGGAACCTACAAGTGCGAGCATGCAGAATTTAAATTCTCCCTCCTAGCAGCTCCACGAAGTCAGTCGGGAGTTGGCGTCCCTGTTTCTGAGTGCCCCTCAATCTCAGAGTTTAAGGGGCTTGCCCAGCCTCGCGCGGCAAGGCTGGGATCGGAGCTGAGGTCTCTCACTCTACATCCAGTTCTTGCTATCACAGACATCCATGCAAATAACAGAACAGAGTGACCCCACGTGGGCAGAGGACATAGGGAATGGGGAAGCTACCGGAACTGGGTCATTTATGAAATGACAAAACTTAAAGTTCAAAAGACCCGGTCCCATGTTGAGAACCGGACTCCGGCTTGTCCCGTAGTAGATCCGTATAGGGTCCGAGTTTAAATATATGAGCTTAGATCAGAGGCAGGGCCCAGACTAGCGTGAGGCACACGAGCCTCCTAGGGGCACAATTTAAAGGGGTGCTCACACTCCGGGTCATGCAGTGCAGGGTCAGCTCCTGAGAGCTAGCTTAGCGCCTCCTTAAATGTTGTGCCCTAGGCATATCGCTGGCCTCTCCCTGCTCCCAGCCCTGACTGAGGCAATGAACCTGTGCTTTGCTATGGACCTTCAACTCTGATGTCCTCCTCCCCGAGCAGACGGGGGCGTGTTCAGTTTAACTGAGTGGGACACAGTAGTCCCGCTGGCATCCAGCAGAGTGGGACTTTGATTATTAAAGGCAGAGCAAGTTCTGAGTTGGTGGACGTCACCTGCCCCTGCCGGTGACCTGACCTCCCTAGCTGATCAATCCGGGCAAGTCCCTGAGCCTCTCCGGGCCTTATCTGAACAATGGAAAGGGACACTGCACCACCTCAGCGCAGCATTTCTAAAATTTGGGGGTATAAGCATTTACAGCTCTCCTCGATGCCCAGCACCAACCATTTGTGGAGTGTCTTTGGTCCGTATTTGCTACCTGTTTGTGTATTACAGTTAATTAGGGCCACCGAAAGGGGGGACAGCAGCTGTGAAGGTAGAAGTCGTGTCAAGAAGCTGACTTTGTTCTTAAAGAATCGCTCTGACTCAGATGTGTGGGGATGCTTTGCTTATGAGTTTTCCATTTCCAGCTGACACAATCACACACTGGAAAACTCAGGTCGTTGAAGATTATTGGCAAATTGACCAAGTGCAAGTAGGTAGGCATGGAAACTGTCATATGGCTATTAATTAATGACTTTTTAAAAATGCTGTCTGCCAGCTGAACTGGGGAAGAAATTGGTAACATACATGCAGAAGACAGTATTTTTTGCAAAATGTGCTGTTATTAATGAGTGTCTCGTGTGAAAGGAAATTCTCTTTCTGAAGAGAAGCTGATAGTAATTTTTAAGCAGATATTTATAACATTGCCATATTTCTCCATAAGAGACTGGGTCCCTCCCAGCACTCTGTGACATTCAGGTCACCCATTCAGATGTCCCAGACCAAGTCTAATTGAGCATAATTTATCACATAGGTCTTGTTGAACTGAAAGAGTTAACTCTTGACTTGTAACCAGCTCTCTTGGGAGGGACTTTAAGCCTGAATAAGAATTTATGGCATTTGAAATGTTTCTTCATGAAGGACTTTCCATTTGGAAAATGGAAAATTTTACTGTGTGTGCCCTGTTGAGTGACTTGTTGCAACATCCCCCAGCCTGTGAGGAGAGGTGAACCATCCCCTTTACTCTTGGGATGCCCGTGGAAGCCGTGCATTCTCCCTTCTCAAATTGAGGCACGTTTATTTGCTTGGCCCGTATCCAGCTGGCTGGCTTGGTGAAGGTGGCATTTCAGACGTTTTGGCCGGTGCTCCTCCAAGAAATGAATTGGCACCGGAGGGCAGCAGGCAGAAGGAATAAGGGACGGGAATGAAATTGCTGGAATAACCTGCAGAGCAATGTCTTTCTGTCTCCAGGCGCCCCTTCCCGCCCGGAGACCGCGTCACGTTCAATGGGAGAGACTGCCTTTGTCAACTCTGTGCCCAGCCGATGTCGTGCAGCCCGAAGGAAGCCTCCTGCTCCAGCAGTAAGTGCCCAGCTCCTTGTTGACATGAGTTCCTCATAGCCCGAAGGTAGGTTAGGCAGGTGCCTTCCTTTCTGTGAAACTCAGTTAGCAGGGGCCAAGAGTGATACCATCTAAGGCATTTTCAGTTGTAAAACATGAAGCCTTGATTAAAACCCATGCAGTAAAGAGCATCTCCCTTATTGCAAAAAAGACGAATAGAATCAGACACTAAACTGTGCCTTTTGACAGTAAATGAGAGACAAAGAATTCCGAAACTACATTAGAAGTGTCATCTCCAGTCACGGAGGTTGAGATGCAAGTGCAGTGGGTGGTATTGAGATCAATACCTCTGTGTATTAAAAAACTGTCCCCACTGTGCCTAGGACACACAAGATGATTTACACTTTCCCTTAAGTGGTTCTTTATTCCTTCTTACCCTTAAATAGTCTTTATTCACCTGGAAGGGTTCTGACACTTAGCCTTTTGACAGATAATTTACCAAGCACTTACAATGTGTGTTGTTCACACTAGCGGCTCAGGCGTGGACAGAACCAAGTCGGCATCCTCCAGAAGCTTACTTTCTGGTGGCAGCAGACAGATAAGAAATGCAAACGCAAAAATATCTAATATGTGGAGAAGATTAAAGCAGGAGGAAGAAGACCAAGGGGGCTGCGTTTATAGGGCTCAGCCAAGGGGACATCCGAGGAACTGGCTGGAAAAAGCGGGAGCACGCTGTATGGTGGCATTTGTCATTCTTCATGAAGGTCTTGTCTGACTTGTGGGAGTCCGAAGAAAACCCACCTCCCTGAAATAAAAGCAGTAGTAGTCAATTGCACTATTTCCTCTAGGAAATAACAGTGGGTAGGCCAGTTAACTGTTAGAGTGAGATGTATTCTAAACTCTGGGCACCAAGCAAGGATGCTCTAACTCCATCTCTTTCCTGGGCCATTAGGAAGTGAGCAAGAGACTTGCTTTGGTTTGGGTAGGTTTTGCCAGTCCCTGGGGGACCTGGGGGAAAAAAACAGTTATACCCTGCTGGTCTGAGCCCTGGAGAATAAGACAAGCTATTTCCACTCCGGAGGAATTCTGCGCAGTTTGTAACAGTGATTCCAAATCTTCCTGCTAAAGTAGAACTCTGATACCTGTTAAAAATACGAATGTTCCGATCAAAGCATTTGCATAGAAATTGGATTTTGACCATGGAGAGGGAAGAAGAAAATAAATGTTAGGTCATATTATTCAATAAGACTGGACCCTTAAAATGAGGACTTATATGCCCTGCTGACAAATAATAGTAGCTTGGGTAGGACAAGTGTTTCTTGGCTGAAAAGTACTGCAGTCCTAGACCCTAAGTAGGATTTCGCGTCCTTCACCGTCCTTACCTGCTCTACCCCAAGCGGGTCATCCCAGGATAGGGTGACAGCTGTAAAAGAGCATCATGCCCTAGGCCAGTGGCTGTGTCCTCAGGTTCTGTGGGGCCCTTTAGTCTAACTCTCTTTCTTGACAGGTGGGAAAATGGAGGCCCACGGGCATACTCAAGTACCCAACAGTAAGGTCAGGTTAGAAGCGGGTCTTTGGGCTCCTGGTTGGGAGCTCTCTCTCTTTTGTTTCATCTAATACTCCTCATTGTTCGGATTAGGAAACAAAAGTGGGATTTTTTTTTTTTTAAGAATTGGCAGGAAAGTCAACCTGCACTGTTTTGTTTTTTGTTTTTTTTAAGATCTTATTTATTTATTTTTAGAGAGAGAAGGGAGGGAGAAAGAGAGGGAGAGAAACATCGATCGGTTTGCCTCTCGCATGCCCCCAACTGGGAACCTGGCCCACAACCTAGGCATGTGCCCTGACCAGGAATGGAATGAGTCACCTTTCCGTTCGCACGCCGGCACTCAGTCCACTGAGCCACACCAGCCAGGGCAAAAGTGGGATATTTTTAAAGGCTTCCAGTCCCCTTCATCCATGCAATTTGGGATCCTGTTCCCTAGTCACAGCTCTACCAAAATGATTGTTCCAATTTTTATTCAACATTTTTTCCTTTTCTATTTTTATACGGCATACAGGTTATGTACATAAAAAAGGAATAAAAATTTTAACTGTAAAAATGTATCATATTCGGATTCATTACTTCTCTAATGGCAGATATACCATTGCCATTAGAGTTAGAACAAATTGTTAGAACAAATCATATTTTCTCCTTTGCTCCCAACGGATGAAATCCCAATTCTGTGCAACTGCCTTGATCAGTTCATTGTTATTTTCACCAAGTACTCATCTATTTAGATAAGTACTCAAATAGCATTTATGGGGCATGTGGGTGTGGGCGTCTGCCAGAAACAGAGCTCGGCAACGTGGGTACACACATGCAAAACACCCAGACGAGGCAGGCACGTGAATACTCAAGCAAGAGAGTCATCAGCAAGTTTCTGAAATTCACTGGAGCATCATTAGAAAACACGTGGTCGTTATTTGTAATTCTTGAAGAATTGCCTTGTACAGGACTCGAAAACTATCCTGATGTGACTTTCTTTTTTTAAAAAATTTTAACCTGGCAATGCTTTCTGAATAAAAGCAAAGAAAAAAAAAAAGGAAACTCTTTTTTGATAATGTTCACAGAGTCGATGAAATATAACAGAGTGCCCGCGTCCTCTTTTTTCCTTTGAAATGTTCTTTGAAAAATGAGTTTGCTCTCTGAACCCCAGTTTTATTTCACATACTGTAGCTGGTTTTCCATAATTGCCGAATGGCAGGTGAAGACAGGATGAGAGGAAGAGAGGAAGAGAAGAGTGGCCAACAGAAGCCAAGTGATTGATGAGAAATAGTCTCGGTTCGAGCTTCCTGGACAGAGGTGCAGTTTCTGCGTCTCCTGCTCAGGGGTTGCCCTGTCTGCATTGCCCTTACTTAGGGACGACTCCCGCGGAAGTGCCGGCGACATCACAGGCACTCGGCTCTGTGCGTCCTTCCACCTGACAATAATTCTGCTAACCTTTATATCTATTTTATTTTCTTCATCCAATATTCACATAGTAGTCACTGTGTAACTGGTCTAAAAATTTTAACTCATTTAATCCTAATTACTATACATCGGCGTGAAAACCCTCCCTGTTTCACAGACAAAGAAACTAAAGGCCACAGAGGTTAAGTAACTTGTCCAAGATTACGCAGACACTGAGTGGCGGAGCTGGGACACAAACCCCAGCTGTCTGGCTCCGGGGGCCATTACCATCCCTGGTATTGATTTGACAATGTAGGTATTGTTCTTTGATGTTCAGGGATGGGGGTTCCGAGCCGTGGAGCAGGGGCCTGACTGGTCTGCACGTTATCTACGTGTCCTGCCTCCGAGGGCTGTGCACTTCCTGGATGCCACGGTTGCCTCCCCGTTATAGCAAGATTCAGTGAATGGAGACCATCAGGAAATTTTTCATAGAAACCGACAACTTCAATTAAGGATAATTGCCCTGGAATCGATGAAAACTTGCTGTGTAATGCAATTTGAATCCAATAAGCAATAACCATTTTATAATATGGAGATGATAGTAAGTTACCTTACAGGGTTGTGATAAACATTAATTAGACTGCTTTTAATGTTAATAAAAAAATAAAAATCAAAGGCCCTGGCTAGATAGCTCAGTTGGTTAGAGCGTCATCCCAACACAGTAAGGTTGCGGGTTCAATCTCCGGTCCGGGCACCTATAAGAAGCAACCAAGGAGTGTGTGGATGGGTGGAACAACAGATGGATGTTCCCCCTACCCCTCTAAAAATCAATGAATAGAATTTTTGAAAATGAGTTGCTTCTGTATAGCTGAACCATACTGTGGAAATGAAATGTATGTCCAGGAGACATTATGCTCTCCCAGAAGGTTACATACACTCCTATAAAGCTTAATTAACTCCCTTCTCCATGTATTTGCCTGTGAGTGAGGGATTGGATTCTCATGGGTTAAGAAGCCGTGTTGGGGGTTGGGGGAGATCTGTGTGTGACAACCTGGAGCTTGGGGAATCGGGTTTGGATTTCCATTTCCTACGCAACTCCTGGCTATTTCAGGCACCTAAGCAGGAGTGGGCTGCTGTCTACAATCATCCTTTCCATTTGAAAAAGGGGTCTGACTAGTGTCTGACTGCGAGTGGGTTGGGTGGATTGACACAAGGAACACCCACACACAAATACACCCAAACCCGCCTTCCTCTCTCTCCCCACTGTGCAGTGTGGCCATTATCCTCACTGCCATGGAAACCCCTACAGGTATCAGAACAAATTTAAATCATTTCAGATAGAGTCACGTGCATGTGTTCAAAGGGGAGGAAGAATTTTTCACTTATTTCACTTTCCTATGTGGTGCAATAGCTTTTAATATTGGCAAGTTAATCTTGCTTGTATCTTTATGTTCTCTCTCAAAAAGACATCCTTTGCGGTGGAGTGGGACTGGTCTGCCAAGACACCTAACAAAAAACAGGTGGAGTTGTAATGATCTGCTGCTGGCGCCTGACTGCTGGGTCAGGTCCTCACTCTGCTGCTGACCTGCAGTCCCTTTGCCGCTCCATCTTCTGTTTCCTCATCTGTAAAATGGGATGGCGAGGGGTACCTGCCTTGTAGGGTTAAATGAATGAATGCATGCAAGTGCTGTATACTTATAAAACAGTAACTTACTGTTCGGGCATGGATTTTTGAATTTGTCTGTAGATAGTCCCTACTTTTTGTGGCTCCACTCTTTTCACTCTCCTGTTGATTATGGCTGTCTTTATCTGCTCATTTGATGATTTTCTGCCGATATAAAAGCCAACGGAGGCAGGAACGTATCCATCCACGCACCCCATGGATGGAGTTTGACTTACGTGATATGTTTTGTGGCAAGGTCTCCAAAAACAGAACTGCCCTTCCTTCTTTAGACACATTCTTCTTGTAGGACAGGGTGGCAGAAGGGGGGTTGGTAGGGTGCTCCTAAAGAGTATGTGTTCTGGGCAGGTTGACGGCTGGTTCTAATCCCGCTTCTCCCGCTTATAGGTTGTGTAGCCTTAAGAACTCAGTCTCCCTATGCTCCTGGTTCTCTGTCTATAAAATGGGGAACAATAAGAGCTGCTTCTCAATGGGCCGTGAGGATGCATATCAGCAAAGTGCTTAAAAGCCATGACATCTAGTAAGGACATCTATGTACTAGCCATGGTTCTCTAAGGAAGTTACAAGATTGGAACTTGAGCTTGGCGATATTTAGAATCGGAAAGGAACGAAGGAAGAGGGCACGGCACAATGGCTTAGAATCTACGCTCTACTTTCAGAGCGCCGGGCTCAAACCCTAGTCCTCCCTCATCAACCACGCAGCCTCCGCAAGGTATTTGAAGCCTCACCACCTCAGGGCCCTCATCTAAAAATCGGAAAATAATTATGTCCAGGGGCTGTTTTGAAAATTAAATGAGATACTGCATGGGAGGGGGGGAGAGGGTAAGTGTGGAGAGGCTACTTGTAAAAGCAGCGCAGGGGGAACCCCAGCAGAACAGAGTCTTTGTTGTTCCATGTCCCGAGAAGTGAAACTGGAAAGAGGGTGGTGGGGCCAGGTCCCAGGAGGCCCTGAGGAGTTGGGGCTCCCAATGTTGAGCTCCTAGGGGCTGTTTTTAGGGGGTGAGCAGATGAAAACAACATTCTGGGACGATGAAGGTGGTGATGGCGATCGTGGTGTGCCAAATTAGTGATCTGACGTCAGTGATCCCGGTTAGGGAGAAAAGATGGGGAAGGTGAATGAAAGAACCATGTCCAAAAAAAGATACAGGATGCCATTATGCAATCAACAAACATTTCTTTGAGCACCTGCTATGTTCCAAGCACCAGCCAAATCCTTTATTACACGCTTAATATATTACTATAATGCATGTTGCATTTTAATTGTTTCAATATGTGCACCTCTACCACCAACATAATGAACTCATTAAACATAAAGACGCTGTTGTCTTTCTCTCTCATCCAAGGTCTAGCACATAGAGCCCTAGATCAACATTCTGGAAATTGAATCAAAGCCCTCTCTCAACATGGCTAATCAGAGTCTTCTCTTCTTAAACAGGTTTAAGTGTTCATTGTAAAAAAACAATACAAAGACTACAGAAAACTTCGAAGAAGGAGATAAAACTCACTGAAATGCCATCACCAAAGCTTGCCTCTGTCAACATTTGGGTGCACATTCTTTTGGATATTGCTCTAAGTGCTATAGAAGCGCATACGATTGTACATCAGTTCTTCCTAGAGCACTTTGCTCATGTGTCTCCTTGTCAAAAAATCATGTATTATTTTGAGTGCCCCACAAAATGCCGAAAGCCTTGAATTTGCTGAGACCCCCCCGGCAACAGGGCCAGCGCTGTGCCTTGCGTTTCTCTTAACAGCAGTTACCACCGCGGGTTAGTGCTTTGTGTGTTTCCCTCTCCGACCAGGCTATGAACTGTTTAATGGCAAGGACTGTTTGGGGTTTTTTTTTGAATAGCACTGTGCACCCAGCAAGTGCACAAATGTCCATTTAGTGAATGAACTGACACCATCCCAGGAAAGCCTTTGAGGACATCGATCACAGCTCCCAGGTCTGGAATGTGCAGGTCTGACTGCCGCCTGAGTGATGGTACCTCTTGTGGTTTTGTCAAATTCCGTAGGGACAGATGGCATGAGTGCATGGGAGGAAAGGTGTGATGGCATGTTTAAACTTTTATTTTCTCGTCTTATTTATAAGCCTTTTTCCTTGTGTCATAAAAGGGAAGGTGATTATGGCTTCAGATAAATTTGTTCATGACAGGATCACAAGTTTTTTCTTTAAAGTAGAAATGTCAGGAAGTATAATTCCCCACCTCTGAGTGTGAGATTAGAGGGAGACCTCACCTCTCTGGGCATTTAGGGTGCCAGCCCCTGGTGTGGCACTTCCAATATTGCTACTGGGTAGGAGCGGGGTTTAGAATTTACATAGTAGGGGGGATAAATGGTAATGGAAAAAATGCAATAAAAAATAAATTTAAGAAAATAAAGAATTTACATAGTAGACAGAGGTTTATTGCAAACAGACGGGTTATATTGCAAAAAGGAACATTTATATTCAGATTTTTCCGACCGAAATCTGTAACAATTGCGAGTCAGACCTAAACATCCCAGAGCATGAATTATCTTGGAAGTGTTATCGGTGGATGGAAAGTTAATGGCATTTTGTTATTTGCTATTTTTGTCTCATTAGATATGCCCCTTCTGTATTGAGACCCACACCTTCTAATAACTTATCAATAAAATTAGAATTTTCATGATTGGAATGACAGCAGTCATTCCCCAGTTTACTTTTAATTTTTCAATGGCATGGAAGACTTAGCTGTTCATAGGACTGCTGTGTATACCTGTAGTTGGATATTCCTATAGAGTGTCCCGGAAGGATATCGAGAAATTGCTGTTAGCACTTGTCTCCAGCAGGGAGGAAGGGAGTGGCTAGGGGACAGGAAGGAAAGGAAATTTTTTTTGCTATATGAGAAAAAAATTTTAACCATGTGTATTATTACCTATTTAAAACCAAACAACTAAATAACTTTAATTTTACAAAAGAAAATAAAAGGCCCATTCATTCCAGACTGAAGTTTCAGGGCAGTTTGCCCTTGCTATGACCTTTAGCCATATGCGTATTAAGTGACTGGTCACATGATGAAAGTACAAAACCGACATTCTACCCCTTCTTTCCTTCTTCCTATCTTTGGAATGGAGAGAGTGAGGTGATGTTTGCTCACAACTACTGAACCTGAGAAGCTGACCAGAATTCGAGCCTGATTTCCCCCTTGGCAAGAGCCCACGTCTGCTGGGTGACCATAGCCAGTTAAAGATTAATTAGGAAACTCTTCATTCGGTTAAAGTTCACAACTAAATTAGGGAAATCAGTGCAAGAACAAATCTTGTTACAGTTTTTAAAAATTGAGGTAAAGTTCATATAATATAAAATTAGCCACTTTAAAGTGAACATTTTAGTACATTCACAACATTGTACGTACAACCACCACCTCTGCCTAGTTCCAAAACATTTTCATCACCCCCAAAGACAGCCCCGTACCCACTAAGCATTCACTCCCTCTTTCTCCTAGCCCTGACAACTACCAGCCTGCTCTCTGTCTCTGGGTATTTACCTATTCTGGAAACGTCATGTAGATGGAATCGTACATATGTGGCTTTTTATTTCTGGCATCTTCCACTTAGCATAATGTTTTCAAGGTTCATCCAGGTTGTGGTGTTTATCAGTACTTCCCTCCTTTTTATTGCTGAATAATATTCCATCGTATGGATAGGCCACAGTTTGTTTAGCCATTCGTCTGTTAATCGACATTTATCTCATTTCCCCCATTTGGCTATGGTGAATAGCGCTGCTGTGAACATGCTTGTACAAGTATTTGTTTCAGCCTCTGTTTTGGGGTCTTGGCACAGTTTTAAGAAAAGTTTGTTAAGGACTATCCCAAATCTTGAAAGCAGTGACCACCAGTTTTCCAAACCTGGGAACTGTTGGGCCCGTGTCCCCCAGTGATCACAGTGTGCCAGGTTGTAGTGTTGGTGCTCCTGAATGGCCCCAGGGGACTGCAGGTAGCAGCCTTCATCTGGGGCTCACATCTTTCTTTACCCCCTTGTTTGCTCACGTTCCCACTCTTCCTTCCTCTTTACATCCCTTTTCTTCCTCCATTCTGGCCATAAATTGAGTGGGACCATGTGAACACAGCCCACTGGTGGAAGTCTTACCCTAACTTTTCCAAACGCTTCCCAGAAATGGATCAAAATGCTCAGGACTCAGGCTTTGAGCTTAGAACACATGAGTACTGTCTTTCTGCAGAAGTATGGATAACAGTTGCCCTTTCGAGGGGTGTCTCAGGTATCAAACAATGTTTGCAAGGCATGTCTGGATTATACATTGTAAGCAGAAAGGAGAACTGCTCCAAGCCCACAGAGAAGTACAGGTCGAGCCACGTGCTATGTGGGTGGTCACTTGCTCTGTCCTGGCAGAGGCCCTATGGCAAGAACACCTTGCCCACTGAAGTTATGGCTGGAACTTGTCACCCATGCAACTTGAAAATCAGTATCCTTGAGGCTGCCATGAAACCATAGGCTTTTCTGAGAGCATCTCATGATTGGGTGGAGCTTGGCTTTGTTTTCATAGCTTCCCACCTTCCCCTTGCTGTCCTGGTGGCCTTTGTAGTAAAAAGAGAACCCTGCTTTCCATCTCGGGACAATCCTGTGATGTTTGGGCAACCACAGCAGACAAGCGCAGACTGACCAGGCGGGGGAAGAGCCAGCAAAGCAACACTTGTCTGGGCTTTTCTGTCTGCCGGCTGGACTATTGGAATTGTTAGCTGGGAATTTTGAAGCTGTGAGTGTACTTATTAAGATAATGGTTAATTCCATACGTTAGCCTCTTCCTTTAGTTAGAGCTCCGCAAGTGTGCGTGAACACACACAGAGTTCCTTTGATAGGACAGGAAACCGGAAAATTGGAGCAGGTGACAAAACAGTATAAAGGTTTTATGCTCATACTTTGCATTTCCTATCAAAGAATCTCCATTGCATCCCTGTGAAATACAGGCTTGTTATTATTCTCTTTTGTGGTTCAGGGAAATGGAAGAGACTCTCTGGCAAGGGAATAGATACTGTCTTGAAGCAGATATTGACGTTCTTGGCTCCTAATCAGTTTTCAACAACCTTTTCAAAGTATGTGTTCTGCTCCATAAATGTATACTCTCAATACCTGGCATCCTTCCTGTGTGTAAGGCGCCCGTACCTTTCACCCGGCTCCAAGCAGGCCTCCCTCGGCCCATCACAATCAGCTGCGGCCTTCACGCCTTGGTGCTGCGGCACGTTTGCAGGCCCATCAAAGCCATTCTCCAAGGGCAATTAGCAGAGCTGCTTGGACTCTCAATTCTAATGCTTTGGAGTTGGTACCAAGTCTGTTTCTTTGATGCTCACCCCCACGGCTAGCAGCATGAGCCATGGGGACTCCTGCTGAACAGCTGCGTAATCAGTTAGGAAGAGAGGAAAGGCCAGTAGTCTCGCTCCTTTTAATTTCCCCTTCAGAGCCTAGTCGTGAATATGAGGGGAAAACACACCAATACTGGTTAAAGGAGAGGGCGCCTTAACCTGGAAAACCCTTAATACTCCTAACAGAATTTTGTGAGCTCTGGTTTAGGGATCGGAATTGGAAATTTCAAATGCATAAATGGTCTATCTTTATAAAAATTATGACCAAAGTAACTGAGGTCCTGTAAGTACACAGGATGTCCATGTAACTGAAATTCTCCGAGTATATACTCTTTCAAGGGAGGAAAGACAGGACTTTTGCCACATGGAAGCACAGAGGGCTTGGGAAGTGGCTGCTACCGGGCCTCCCCTCCACCGCCCTGAGGAAGGCTGGTCGTTCGTTGCTATCGTAGCCCGTGCAGACTTGTTGTTGGGCAGTGTTTGTTTTCCAGAGACAACAAGAACCTTCCTTAAAATAGCAGGCCACAGGCCGCCCTGGCTTGCAGCGTTTGCATCGTGACCACCAAGACAGCAAAGGAGACAACTGACTCAAGCAGGGTCAGCGGCGATTATGGAAAGTCTGTTAAGGTTACCTCGTCAGCAGCACATACGCCTTTCAGAATGATTCTGGGCCACTTTTAGAGAACCTGGGATATAAATTATCTGTAGCATTGGGACCCCTTTTGCCCCAGAGTGGCAGATACAGCATCTGCGTGAGCATTCTGACCACCTCTCCTGCCCCCGCCCCACCCCACTATTTGTCTTGTAATGTCATGTTGCTTTTTCGGCTAATAGCAGCTTAGAATTTCATAGTTTAAAAAGGTAGCTTCTTTTTCAAAAGGTTGGTTTTTAAAAACTAACTCTTGAAAGTTGCTTAGCCTAACATGTTAACAGTTTCACATTCTTTTTGTCCTCTACCTATTCTTTCTTCCTTTCTTTTTTTTCTCCCTATCTTTTCCTATGGTGACCCCATACCTGGGTACTGGCCATGACGTGCCAAAAAAAGAAAGTCTGTGGACTTATTTCAGTGACTTGGTTTAAAGTTTCTTTTTTTAAAATGGACTGTGGCCAGTCAGTATTGGTCAACTCATACGTGTCTAGTTTGGAACCTGGCAATATTGAAGAGTCTGGGTGAAGAGGAAAGAAAGTCAACATTCAATAAGACCCACTTGTTAGATCAGTGCTCTTATCACTACTAAATGCTTTGGCCTTTTGGTCAAGGAAAAGATTCTAAATACCCAAATCCTTTATACCGTAAGGAGGAGAAAACTCTAGGCCAGTTCTTATAAAAAATAACGTGAAGATTTTTTTTTTTTTTTAATCCATGGGTTGCAAACTGAAGGGCCTACCAAAAAGGTTAGTAACATAGGTGCATGCAGTCAGCTCAAGCGTGACAACAGACGGAAGCTGTAACATGTAGACCCTATGGAATGACGGAAATACTAGCAGGCTAGAATTGTCTGTTCTGTAGAAGGTGGAGGCACAGCCCCTACGTGCCTCCAAACAGCGATCCCCATGAAGGGACCCACGTGTCTGAGGCTGATCTGACACGTGTTGAAGGCTTGTGTCTACAGGCAGCTTGTTACCCTAATGGAATCTGACCCAGGTTCAGGCCATGCTCCTCTGTGTCCTTTCTTTCTCTTTTGGATGGAACACCTGTTCTCCAGTGTTCCAGCTTCACCACCATTTTATCACACAAGATAATGGGCAATCCATGTCCTCTAGAGACTGTTGAATGACAAGATACGATGTCATTACATTCAGGACCTCAAGTTCACCAAACCGTGGAATCAAAATTTGTTTTTTGCTTCCCTTAAAACTCCCAAATTGGGTCCTGGCCGGGCATAAAGTGCCTTGAGTTAAAAGTCTATTAAAAGGACAACACTTGAATATTTTATAGGGTCTCCAAAGTCTTACTCCACTTTCTATTAATAACCCCAATCTGAAATGATTTCATTTCTATTTATTTTTCATGTGTATAGCCATGAACTTATGTGCTAATCTTTGTGGATGACAAATAGATTTCCTTTTTAAATTATTATTTATAAAAAGGGATTTCAGGGAAAGCTTGAATTTTCTGGAACTTATACAAGCAACAATTTTGGTACTGAAACTTTTTTTTTTTCTTAATTTTTTTAATTTTACAGTAAAGGAAGGAAATATTCAACTGACTCAAAATCTCTAAGGACATTTTCTTTTTCAGAAAGCATTGATTAAAAGAGGAAAGCCCCTCTCTGGTCCCTGTTATGATTTATATTATTTTCACAATAATTCTCTAATTATATAGTCTTTACCCTCCAATGAACCTCTTGCTCAAGTCCCAGCACAGCTGTTTTTGCCCTTTGACAGCAGAAGGAGCGATGAACCAAGGGCAGGAACACGAGAGTAGAGAGTTAAACCCAGAGAAGCCTGAGCAGCTGTAGCGGCCTGGGTTCCAGCGCATCCGAGAACAGGAGCTTCCCGCTCTGCAGTTAGCTATACACTGCTGATCGGTGCGGCCTGTGCAAGGCTCAGGCCTGCCCTGGGTCTTAGTTCCCAAGTGTAAAATGAAGCATGAAATGGCCTTCAGGGTCCCTCTGGCTCTCAGGTGGTCTGTGATCTGTAAAAGGCTAGTAATCGCTGCGCTTCCAGCTTAGCGGGGACCCGAGGAGCGGACAGAGATCACGGAAGTGCAAGACCTTTCAAAAGTTAAAAGCTGAGTGATAACAATAATGCTAATGTCAATACTACGACGATTGTGATTATGGAACCGGAAAAACCAAAATGCCTTCCTGAGAGGCTGACGGTGGGCTGTAGTAATCTGTGACGGGAAGAGGAAATGTAAATTGTGTGGGATTATTACAACCGCGAGAACAGCAGACACTGAGTCTTTTACTGTGTGCTTGACGCTTGGCTTCGTGATTTCACATGTTCAATCCTCACAACAGCCCTAAAAGGCAGGCGTTACTAACCTTCCCATTTTACAGATGAAGAACCTGAGTCTAGGTGCCACCTAGCTTTCCCACGGTCCCTTGGTTCAGTGTCAGAGCTGGAATTTGAAGCCAGATTTCTTTGCCTCCAAAGACTTTCATCACAGTTAGTGTATAGAACTGGAGTACAGTCAGTGTATAGAATGGGCCAAAACGAAGAAGAATCTTATTTTTCCCTGTCGTTACTTTTATTATCCTCTTTCGAAGCTCCCTTTCCTACCCTTAATATTATCATAGGTGGGTCCCATAGCTTTCTGGTCACTTTCAGCTCTTAGAAGTCCAGTCTAGTTGAACGCTTTATTCTCACAGCTGTTGCAGAGCTGCACCCTGTTCCCAGCTCGGGCCCAACCCAAACTGGAGACCTGCAAGGAGGAGGGGACCCAGCCTCTTCTTTGATCCCTTCTTTACCCCCTCCCTATCCCACTTGTGGCCCCTTTGGGGTCTGGGTCAGGGGGAGGGGATTCGAGGTGGAAGGGAAAAGGTATAACTGTCATCCATGGGCTTCTCTTTCAGCTACCACAAGCTGGAGACATTTTTTTTTTTAATGGGGCACATTTTGAATTCCTTGCCAAAAGCAAGCATTTTCTGGCTACCCTGTTGTTGCAAACGACCTCTCCCTTTCCCAGTCTCAAGCCCTGCTCCCTCCTCATCTCCTCATAGCCAGGCAGCTTTCGCAGGCATTCATTCAGGATGCCTGGGCATGGGTACCAGCCACGGGACCCAGCTGCAACCCTAGTGAGCCAGACAGCGGAAGCACACGCCAGTCCCACTCCTGTCTTCTCTGTAGCCTGTCAGCCGGTGGACCCCCAGCAGCCTTCTGCCTTCCAGATCTTCCTGAATCAGTAGGCTCCAGACTTTTTGTTCATCGATGCTTCCCAGCTCCAGGACACCCCAGTCAATGTCTCCCAAGAATCTAACGTCAGGCTTCTCTGGGATCCCAGGGTAGCCCTAGGGCCTGAGCATCCCCATTTACTAAACATCTAGGTAGGGAGCAGAAGGCTCACCTCCCCTTCTCTCAGGGTCCTCTGATCCCTTTACACGGAGGGGAGGGGGAACACCACGCCCCTGCTGTGCGGACAGCGCCCTGCTGACTCCCTTCTATCACCTTCAAATTTCTGGTCTCCGAGGGAGGCAGGCACTCCTGGCTGAGAGTGACCAGTTAGATTCTGCTCTCTCTCAGTTAGTGTGGCAAGGACATCCCCAGCACCCTGCTTTGGAAGATTAAATATGTGTCACCATCTCTGGTTCTCAGACCATAGCCAAAAATTCCAAGACACTCGGAAAAGTCTCATTTCATGTTCTGGTAGCTTTGATCCCAGTGAAGGGCTACTCTGAAGGGCGGGTTCCCCCTTCCTGCATGGTTCTCTGTGTGACTGAAGCACACAGGCCTGGGAAGGTGGGGATGGATGGGAATTTAGTGGCCACATGCGCCCCTTTTCCGGAGTTGCAGGCCCCCAGGCGTCTTCTCCAGAGAGGTAGCTTCATAGAAGAAGATAGCTTTGGGGCCTTTACTCTCCCCTGATGGGAAATTCCAGGACGGCAGAAATAGTTTTCAAGGAAAACAAAGGTATTCAAGCAGACAGGACCTTAAGTGCTGCCCAATGGATGACGTCTTTCTTAACTTGGGAACCCCAGTTTCCTTCCTGAGGGCCGTTTGTCACTTCCTTCAACTTAAATAATTTTGAAGCCCATCTACCCATGGCTCTATGTACCCCTCCCCCCCAAAAAAAGACATATTAAAGGAGATGGGCAGGATCCCTATTGCCAAGGATATTTATTGCCTTCAAACACAATGATATAGATATGGAAACAGGTATGTACTTGGATATTGGTTTAACTTGGCTCTTGGTGTCGAGAATGAAAGGCTGGGAGTGAAATGTCAAAGGCCGTTGTTGGCTTTCTCTTTTCTCACATTTGGTGATTCTCTGTCCTTGATGCAATACTGATGAGTTGCTAGAGGGTTTGATTTCCTTGACGCTACCCCATATTCACCCATTTCTGACTTTGGTGATAATTCCAGTGCCAGTCGCCGGCTTTCTATATTTATCAGCAGCTGCTTCAGTGATGTGGAAACAATTCTCTCAGCAACTGAAAATATGAAGATAGAGAGTAGGATGTGTTGTTCTTAACAAAGGAGCTCAGCTGGAGTGAGCACAGAAGGAGCAAACAATCCAGCAAAATCTTTTTGCCTCCGCATCTTTTTTTCCCACTTTCCCCAAGATGTCAGGCTTTAGTGGAGAATAGGGTTTTGCCCAGAGAGGAATGAATGGTAGCCCCTGTGGAATACACTGGAACACTTTGCATCAGCTGATGTGGACCAGGATCCTCTGTCCTCGGAGGTGGTCTTTGCTGATTTGCTTGATGTATGTTTTGAGATTCGAGGTGCAAAGGCTCATCGCAGCCTCTTCTTCCAGCCCAGCCTTACCTGCTGGGTGGCTCTAGGCAGTCAGCATTCGGGGAATGCGTCTCTGTAAACCATTACCAAAATCAAGAACGTCTGCCCTCCGTGGGACACTGCAGGGCCTGGAGGATCTGCGAAGTACAGGACACCACCCGTGCTTCAGAAGCTTCCAGACTGCCAGACACTTTGACTAAATGACTGAAGGATAAATGGTACCACATCTATAAAGCCCTCACATGGCACCAGGCTTGACAAAAGCCCTCAGTGCAGAACGATCAGGTGGTTGTTGCTCTCAGATGGTCTCAGCTGCTCTCAGAGCTGCGGGATAGCTGGGCAAACGTGTGCGTGTCAAAAGAGCAAGACTTTGAGTCCAGAAACCTGGTTTTTAGCCTCAGTTCTGCCCCTGCCAAGCAAAGGCGAACCACACCGAAAGCCCAACATGTGCCAAGCATTCTGAGTGTTAAGCGAAACCCTTTACAACGCAGGATCTCTCCTCTTATAGCAAACTAGTAAGCAGGCCAGCATTTCACAGATGAATAAGTCAGAGTTCAGAGAGAGTAATTTACCCAAGTGAGTGTCCAAATCTTCCCAATTCCATAGCCCATATTCTTACCATGCACAGGCCCCCCATCTCCCTAGACCTCACCTCTGTGCAGGGAAGACCTAGAATAGCTGTGCCAGCCACTCTGAGCCCAGCTGTCTACAGGTGTAGAATTGAAAAAGCCATCTCTAAAGTTTATTTTCTACATTAAAAAAATTTTATCAGCTAGTATCTTCCGTATTATTTTAAATCTTTACTGCCACCTAGTGGTCATGCTCTAATCAGAAAAATAAAGAAAAATTTGCTTTCCTATTTGGGTTAAAACCTGTCAATTCATCTTACGTACACGCTGGGTTCCTAACCTTTAAAAAGTGTGTTTATGAACATATACTATAGTCTTCCATTTTGTCTTCATAGTAAACTACTAGATGTAAGATCCCCTTTATGAGTTTTTGGTGAGATGCTAGGATACATATAAACCCCCACTTTTTAAAAAACATATGTAAATGCTTTATGAGCATATAATACCCAGCTTTATAATGGGCTATACATAAACAAATTCTAATCTACAATATTTATAACTTATATAGCAGATATGTGTTTAACTTTATCAATATTTATTTACATTCTCATGGCAAAAAAAAAACAAAAAACCAACAACACAGATGTGAAGTAAAAAGTAAAGTCCTCCTTCACAGAGGGAAGTGTCTTAGGAGTTCTTTTATTTTTTTCTTATCCTCACCCGAGGACATTTTTTTTATCGCTTTTAGAGAGAGAGACAGACAGACATCAATAGGTTTCCTCCTATAAGGCTGAACCAGGGATCAGAGGCAACCAGACCTGGGATCAAACCTGCAGCCTACACATGTGCCCTGACTAGGAATCGAACCTACAATCTTTCAGTTAGGGGATGATGCTCCAACCAATGAGCCACACCAACCAGGGCAGAATTCTTACTTTTGTTGTTGTTGTTTTTTTTTTAAAGAAATGTTCTATTCATATACAAGTGTGCGCAAACACACACGTTTGTTTTTTGTTTTTTTGGTTTTTTTACTATTTTTCTATTAATGAGCTTATGCTGTGCATATTGTTCTACAGCTAGCTTCTTTTACTTATTTGATTTTGGACATCTTTCCATGTCCACAAACAGATCTACCTCATTCTTTTTAACAGCACATAGTTTCCATTGTTGACTGTAATATAACTAATTTCACTAGCCCCTCATTAAGGCCCATGTAGGCTATTTTCAGTTCTGTTACAAAAATGCTTTGGGCAATGCATATGTATTCTTCAGGGGCACACACATATACATATACAGACTTTTGCAAATTTATTTGTAGAACAAAATCTTAGACATGAAATTGCTGGGTCTAAACTCAGGTTAATACCTACTGACCAGATATCACCAGAAACCATCCGTATCAAAAAAAAAAAAAAAAAATCAGGTTTACTTAAGCAAGGGAGGCGACCAGATGAGTTGTGCGCCGCCTCGGCTGGTGTTTGGAGGAGCTTCTGCAGAAGCGGACCTTGTGCCATTCCCAGGGGCAGGAGCTGTCCTGGTGTGGGTGTTGTCCAGAAACAGGAGCAGGTCAGTTTTTCCAGGAGGAGAGAACTCAAGTGGGCTAGAAGTGTCGTTAGTAAGTGAGCAGCCATCACAGTTGTGGTCAGAAGACCACATTTTGTGTACCCAGTGGCCTGGTGTGGACATTGTTTTACTCCGTGAGTGCTTTCTATGATCAGTGGGGGACGCCGGTGCTTTCTTTCACTTTCTCTGGAACATCAGTCTTAAATGTTTGTAGATGTTTTAAGTTGCTTTCTAAAAGGCTGCACCACCCTGACTGGTGTGGCTAAGTGGGTGGGGCATCGTCCCGCAAACCAAAAGGTCACTGGTACGATTCCCAGTCAGGGCACATGGCTGGGTTACTGTTGCAGACGAGGTGCCTACCCATCAATGTTTCTCTCACAACTTGATGTTTCTCCCCCTCTCTTTCTCCCTCCCTTCCTCTCTCTCAAAATTAATAAATAAAATATTAAAGGAAAACAAAGGCTACACCAATTGACGTTCTTCTGGGTTCTTTTAAAGACTCAATTTCCCTAAATGTAATTTAATAATCAGAATAACACGAAATGATAATAATAGCAGATGTTCATAAAACCACTTTGTACATGCCAGCCACTATGCTGAATCCATTAGTTCAGGGGTCCCTAACCCTCGGGCCATGGACTGGCACCAGTCTGTGGCCTCTTAGGAAATGGACCACAGAGCAGAAGGTGAGCCGCAGACGAGTGAACAAAGCTTCATCTGTATTTACAGCTGCTCCCCATTGGCCGCATTACCGCCCAAGCTCCGCCTCCTGTCCGATCAGCAGCCACACTGGATCCTCATAGGAGTATGACCCCTACTGTGAACTGCACTTGCGAGGGACCAAGGTTGCTGCTCCTTATGAGCATCTACTGCCTGGCGATCTGAGGAGGAGCTGAGGGGGTGACGGTAGCGCTGGGGAGCGGCTGCAAATACAGATGATCATTAGCAGAGAGGTGTGACTGCACAGAGACCATAATAAATCAACTGCTAGCAAACTCATACCAAAACCCTATCAGTGAGTGGCAAGTGACAATTAAGCTGCATCTGGTGGCAGGCTAGAAAGCCATACTTACCCCACCACCCCCAACCCCAGGTCCATGGAAAAATTATCTTCCATGAAACTGGTCCCCTGGTGCCAAAAAGTTGGGGGACTGCTGCATTAGTTCACAGAATCCTCAATGGAGTCTTGAGAATAGCTCTAATGACACCCTGGCTTCCACACGAGGAAACCGAGGCTTAGAAAGCAGGAGAACCAGCCTGGGTCACGTGACTAGCCAACATGGCGTTGAGCTGGACTCAGATCCGGCTGCTTCCAGGACCCACACTCTCTACTGTTGAGAAGTGCCGTCTCCTTGACCCGCCTCCCGGCAGCCCACCAAGGAGAATTTAAAGCTAAAGAGTGAAGAGCTGTTTAATTGATGATGATACATCTCAGAGGGTCTGGTTTAGGGTGGTAAGGAAGAAGAGTCCTGTTTACAAGCATGAGAGCTGTGAGCCGCGTTCCAGGGGATCCCGTATACGGTATCAAGTGAGCCGTCCAGCCTGAGGGGCCTCACTGCTCACGTGTCCTCAATGGATAAAGACCTGCAACAGCTTTCTGAAAGTCATGGCCAAGTCACTGTAATTAGGTATTCTCTGGGCCAGCTGGAGCTCACAGGGTGTTGAAATGACCTCCCAGGAAATAAACGGATGAAGGACCTCCATCCCCCTGGACCTGCTGTGGTCCAGGAAGCGTCCGTGCTGTGTGAGGATGGGGCCTGCGGGGACAGACTCTGTGCAGGGAGAGGAACTGAATGGAGTGGCACTTAAGTAAATATTTACTGAGTGTGAGGTCGGGGCGCCGGGGGCTCTGAGCTGGCCTGGGGGCTTGCCCTCAGCAAAGCCAACGTGGAGTAACTGCTGGCCGCTGCTTCTTTCCAGACTGTGCTGGCTGCGGAAGAGACATCAAAAATGGGCAGGCGCTGCTGGCGCTGGAAAAGCAGTGGCACTTGGGGTGCTTTAAATGCAAATCCTGCGGAAAGGTCCTCACCGGGGAGTACATCAGCAAGTAAGTGAGGCTGGGGCCTTGGAAGCCCCTCTCGTTCTCGCTCTGGGGCCCCCCCGCTCGAACCCACCAGACATAATGAAATGCGTTCACACCCCACAGCCAATAGGAGCTTTTGGCTCTAAGACTCGTGCAAAGATTTATTCTTCTGCATTTGCCATAGTTTGCCTACTATAAATGTAATGAAATGTTAATCATTGCTCAATTTAACAATTAACAAAGCTGATGTAATATGTTGGAGCCAGCGGAGCATTCAGTAATTTTACCTTCACCAAATTTTTTTCCCCTATTTGGCACTAGCAAACCTTTGTTCTCCTTCCAGGTCTTGCACATATTTTTAGGACCACCCTCCCCCCCAACCAAAAACAAATACACAGTGTCTAGGCACTGAGCCCATTAGGACCAATAAACAAAATAGCTCATCAGGGAATGGGTTTGTGTTAGTCAGACTCTGGTGTGGATAATAGCTAGAGTGGATGAAGCATGTTTTGTTTTGTTTTGTTTTAATGTAACCTGGAGAAGCTAGTTCAATGGTTATCTTTTCAGTTAAAAAGAATGAGCGTAGGGAGGGCGGACAGTGGAAATGAGGGACAATTTTCCCCTATATGCTTTTTTAGGCTTTAAAAAGTGTCCTCCAACCAGCTATATATCAGCTATTCAAAAACCTCAAATGAATTTAACTCAAGACTATAGCTAGTTTGGGCCCCACCTTCCAAAAACCTACTTCTGTAGGACTGGGCAAGGCTGACACGCCCGGGAAACACTCCGCAGGTGAGGCTGATGCACCGCCGAAGTTAGAGAAGCAAACCACTCACCTCTGAGCTCACACCGAAGGCTGGAGTGGTGCTTTTTAACTTTCCCAACCCTCGCCCCCAATGATATTTTCACGGCGCGCTGAGGCAGGTGCCGGGGGATGAGAAGCTGGCTGAGGAGGCTGGGCCCCTCGGGCCTGCTGAGGGCTGAGGCTCTGGCACCGGAGAGCCAGGCGGTCCGGGTCGGGGCAGGCAGCATCAGGGCCTCCCCGGAGGAAGACGAACACTGAGACCACGTGTGAATCCCGTCTGGCCCAGTGGCAGTAGAGAACAACACCCGGTTTTGGTTAGTGAGGCCTCGGACAGCCAAGGAATCGGCCCTGGCGGTCCTTCGGTGATTTGGCCGTTACTTCTGGCTGGCCTGGACAACCACAGCGCTGTCTCAGGGTTATTTGGTTGCGTGGGCTTTGCTTGTGTCTGGCCAGATCTGCAGGCATGTGGGGGCTGGGTGGGAGAGAAATCCGTTCACTAGCATCTGTGGAAAGGGCTCAGAGAAACAGGTTTCGGTGACATCCCCACCCCGGGGCCTCCGCTCAGGCGCTGAACATGCTCTCGTCTTGCAGGGATGGTGCTCCGTACTGCGAAAAGGACTACCAGGGGCTCTTTGGGGTGAAATGTGAAGCCTGTCACCAGTTTATCACAGGCAAAGTCTTGGAGGTAAGTGACAGACGGGCTCCCCTCAAAGCTTCCGTCATTTCCTCAGAGGCCCTCAGAAACACATGAGAGTCTCTTTTTCCATTTTTTTCTCAACTATGGAACAAAGAAAGTAGCTACTGATGACGAATCTTTTACAGAGTTAACGTGCTGTGCTGTCTTCACAGGCAGCTTCTGCTAAAGGTTCATACGGAAATTAGAATGATGGAGAATTTGAAGGGAAAAGAAAGAATGATAAAGGGGCTCTGAGGAATTAGGTGGAAGGGAGGGTCATATTAGACTATTTTTATTTTAAAAGAGGAAATGAAAAGCGTGTTAGAGCCATGTCTTCACGTGTATATGTGTATACATGTGTGCACCTGTGCACTCGCACATGCATGTATGGGAGAGTTCATGTGCAGGTATATGTGTGATGTGTGTGCTCTTCCGTGTACATGTGCACATGTGAGCATGTACAGTCTCGGGGAGCAGAGGCTCTGCACTGAGGCTGGGTAGAAAAGGCTAGATGCCAGGTGAAGGCGGAGCCTTCCCCGCCCCGAGAAGTCCACATCCTGTGGGGCCCAGAACATCCTGTGGTCCAGGCTGAGCTGAAGCCGGTGAAGCTCAGGTGCGACTGGCTCGCGTCAGTGAGCGCGGTTCCCGCCTTCTCAGCAGCGGCCCCGCCAGCCTCTGCCTCTGGGCTGAGCTGAGCTCCTCTTGAGCTCGAGGCCATTCGCAGAATTACTGGACTGGGGTTCAGGGTTCAGAGACAGACACCGCCTCGCTTCTTACAGGCCTCTGTGGTGTTAGCCCATGCTGATGGAAAACGTAAAGATGGCCTCAGTGCCGGCCCACCTTTCGGGGTGGTGAATGGACTGAGCAGAGATGAGTCAGGACGCCCAGCAGCTGGGAAGGCGACTGGCCGGTCCTGCAGCTTGCCGCATCTCTGGGGCAGACACCAGGGCTCTGAACCCACATAATCACATTTGCACTTTCCTGAAAGGCATGTTTCAGAGACATGGGACATAAATCCGAGAGGCCCCTAGGGTGTCCCCGGGCAGGTTGTGCGCGATTTCACAGCAAGGCCCAGCGCAGCCCTCCTCGTACCACAGCAAGTTCTGAGATGCTGTCTGTCCGTAAGACACAGAGGGGCCAGCCCTGGCTCCCGGCTGGGAGCTAGCGTAGCAGCTTGGCTTTGGGAGTCAAGGGCAGTCCATAGGGTTGCCTCTTACCCAGGGGAAGGGTCTTCCAGGAAGAGGGAGCAGCCTCTGCAGAGGCTCAGAGGCGAAGACAGACAAGCACAGTACATGCAGGAAACAAAAAGGCTGGCAGGTAGGCGTGCAGGGGTGAGAGATGCTGCCGAGGGTGTGGGCGGTGCAGCGTGAGGGCCTCGAAGGCCATGTTCAGGAGTGTGGACGTTATCCTAAGAGGCGTGGGAAGCCGTTGAAGTGATGTGGCTGGAGCGTCGCGTGGTGGGGCCGCATTTGTGCATGGACAATGGATGGGTGTCCTCAAATAAAGGCACACCCACGCTCAGCGCAGCTCTATTCACAGCCGCCAGATGGGAACAGTCCAGGCGTCCATGGATGAGCGGATGAACAAAATGTAGTGTGAGTTATACAAACGATAAAATATTAGTAAGGAATTCCGACACAGGCTACAACATGGACGAATCTTAAAAACATGCTAAGTGGGAGAAGCTAGTCACAGAAGACCTCATACTGTGTGATCCCATTTAGAGGAAATATAAATCCAGAGACAGAAAGCTGATTAGTAGTCGTCTGGAGATGGGGGAGGGGAAATGGAGAGTCATTGTTTATTGATACCCAATTGAGGTGACGACAGTGTTTCAGAACTACGTGGAGGTTGTAGATGCACCGATTGTGAATATCCTAGATGTCATTAATTGTTTACTTTAAAATGGTTAATTTTATGTTATGTGAATTTTACCACTAATTTTTTTTTTTTTTAATGGATGGAGAAGGGATGGGAGTGGAGACAGGGCGGCCAGTTAGCGCAGAGCTCTGGACACCAGCAGTGGTGACCCTGGCTGCAGTGAAACCTGAGAAGAGGACCCAAACCCTCACACATGCCATTGGGGTGAGGGGAGGAGTTTTCCCGACCTTCCAATACAGCTTCCTGGGTGACCTGGGCACATATCAAGGCTGGACTTTTAACCCTGGGTGAAGCACATGCCCTAGGAAAGCTATTGGAGAAAATGGATGTGACTCATCCAGAGGGCAGCTTGAAGTCCAGCGGTCATAGCACAAGGCTCAAGGTACAGGGGTGGGGGCTCCCCGCCAGTCCCCTGAGCGTATCCCTTGTTCCTCCATGGAGCCTCCGAACAGCCCTCTCAAGCAGCAGCCCGAGAGGGGCCTGATAACATTCCCCGGGTTGACCTGCCGCCTAGGACTGAAATTAACCCGTTGAGTTGGGAGCAGTTGGGAAATTTCATTTTAACACCACATCAAGAAACCATCAGGACCATTTCCCAGGTGTTTGGCTGCAGGAAGAGGGTCAGGAAGATACTGGACACAGCCCCCAGGTGGAAGACAGCGGTGTCCCCAGGAGGCATGGAGCGAAAACAGCCTTCTCCTTAGTCCATGGAACTGTGTTAACCGAAAATGAGTTGGGGAGGCAAAGGGCTGGGGCAGGGGGTGCTGATTACCTTCAGATTCAGTTCCACAGCTTTGGGAAGGAATATCTAAAATAAAGCTAGATCCAAGAATATGCCGCTCTGAAGAAACATCTGCTTACTTTGGGAGGCCTAAGTGTTCCCGTGTTTTCTGCGGCTGCAAGGGCCCCTCACCAAGCTTGGCTTCAGGCCTCACTGAGGGCCGCTTGTAAGAGTGAAGGTTTGGACGCTTTCCACTGGCTGCCTTCAGAGTTGGGGCTGCTGGGACCAGTTTGCTGTAGGGCTCCAGGTAGATTGAAGCTCCACCCAGTGGGCGTGCTGTTCCCCTCAGATGGGTGTGTGACCCAGTCGAACATTCTGCACGGTTAGCACCTGGACAGGTTGTGACAGCTCAGGGGCCAGTTTGGCCTGCTTACCAATCTAAGTCAGGACTGGTGACACAGTGGTCCCTCCCTGCTCTACCATTTGTTCTGTGACCCTGCGGTTAGTGAGATATCATAACTGTGAATTTATTGTGAATACCGTAATTCTTCCTTTTTGTTTTCCCCCCCAAATTTTGTTATTGTGGTAAAATACACATAATATAAAATTTACCATTTTAACCTTTTTAAGTGTACAGTTCAGTGTTTTAAATACATTCATAATGTTATACATCCATCACCACCATCCACCTCAATGGACTTCCACATCTTGTAAAAATGAAACTTTATAGCCATTAACTACCCATTCCCCTCTCCCTTCAGCCCCTGGCAATGACCATTCTGCTTCTGTCTATATATGGAGTTGACTACTCTAAGTATTTCATAGGAGTGGAAACATACAGTGTTTGTTTTTGCTGGGGTTTTTTTTTTTCATGGCTAGATTATTTCACTATGTCTCCAAAGTTTATCCATGTTGTAGTACTTGTCAGAATCTCCTTCCTTTCTCTAAGGCTGAATGTTATTCCATTGTACGGATGGATATACCACATTTTGCTCATCCATTCTGTGGTCCTTAGGGCATTTTTTTTCCCGATTATTTTTTCCATGGAGATTGTAAATACGTCACTTTCTTGTAGCTGCTCTAACAGCGAGGGCTTTAAAGCAACAGAAATTTACTCTTTCACCGTTCTGGAGGCCAGAAGTACAAAACCAAGGTGTTGACCGGTCATGCTCCCTCCAAAGGCTGTAGGGGAGAACGTTTCCTTCCTCTTCCAGTTTCTGGCGGCCTTGGCTGTGTAACCCCATTCTCTGGGGACACTTGTCATTGGATTTAGGTAGATCCCACCCAGATCTTCCAGGATGAGCTTCTCACAATCCTTAGCTTAATTACACCTGCGAGGACCCTGTTTCCAAACATTCACAGGTCTTAAAGATGTGATGTGGATGTATCTTTTGGGGGGCCACCATTCAACCCGCGCCAGTAAATCCGGTAACTTAACACAGGTATTACCCCAGTAAGGGCTGGAACTCTGTTGTGGTTTTAATTGAAACCTTTCTGAGCATTGACGGTGCCTTAAGGTCACTTTTCTGTGTATGATTTCACCTGAAGTGCTGCTGAGCCCCTGAGGGAGCTTTGAGAGGACAGGGGTCCCCGGGTGACGATCAAGTAGCTCCAGGCTCGGCTGTGGCACGAATTCCTGAACCATTTCGGACAGGCAGTTCAGCCTCTTTGAGACAATCTTCATTTCACAGGTAAAGAGAGTGGCGTATGACCTCTCAGACCCTGCCCTGATCTAAAATTCTGTTTCCCTCTGTTATCCCCTAAGGGTCATAACCCCTACCCATCACACCAGCTGGAAGGGGTGGGCAGGAGAAACTGTGAGTGTTTTCATGGAAAGGGCTCCGGGCCATAGGACAGGAGTACAGAGATGTACTCCTGGCTCTGGGGCTCACAGCTGTGTGACCTTGGGCAGCTCTCTCAACTTCTTTGAGCCCCAGTGTTTCCTTAAATACAAGCATTAAAAATACATGTGTAAATCCAAGCCTTGGACCACTTGACTCCCCAAACCTCTCTGGCCCTAAGGATCCTAGGTCCAAGATCCACGTTCTCGCGTGTTGGAGAACCTAAGGTGTCAGAGCCAGCAGTTCTTTGTGGAGAGATTTTCCCGGAAACTGGCACGTACCACTCAGCATATAGCGTACATTCAGATCGAAGGTTTATTTATCATTAGCTTGCTTTCAGTTTTGTTTTCAACAACAAGATTCTCTTTTGGAGAGATCTTACTATAAATGGCATATTTTTAAAAGCTTATGCTAATTAACTTATAAATTCAGGAGTGTTCTCAAGGTGTTTGCAGCCAGCTCCTAATTAAGAAGTCCAGAAGCAAATTAGTGTGAGGTACTGGAGTTTGCCTGGAGCCTTCTAGCTCCACCTCCACCTCCTCCGACGCAGCCTTGCTGCTTCCTAAGCCCCCGCCCCCTCTCCACCTTCTGCTTCAGCAGCCCAATGGCACAGGAAGCGCGGAGACTGCAGACCTAGGTCTCACGTGTCCGTGACATTGGAGGGGCACCCCTTGTGTATGAATTTCCTTCCATCTTTGGTGGATGGTCCTAGGAGATCTCCGACTCCAGGACACGTCTTTTCCTGGGTACAGGTGGCTACCTGCCAACCTCAAGAAGAAAGAAGACGGCAACAGAAAGGTTCCAAAAGGAAGACAGCACAGAAAAATAAAGCAAATGTCAAGCTGGAAAGTTGTTCCCCGCCCTCCCCTCAGTCTTGGGCTGTTCCGTCATCTGACTGAGGGTGGACTTCTCTTAGCCTTTTTGCTCTCTTGCACAATTCGCTTTCCCCAGGGGCTCTGTGTTTACTCAGCTCTCCACTGAGTCCTTCTAGACAAATGTTCCCATCCGCGGGCTCGCTGGGGAGCCCGGCCCCCTCTGCAGACGGTACCTCCCTGGGCGTGCGCCTGCTACACAGCCCGCTGGGGCCTTCCGGGTGCGAGCTCTTCCCTCAGAGACAAAGCACTGCTGTTCTGTCTGCATTCTTGGCTGGAAGAGGAAGGAGGGCTCTGCTTGTCTTGCTGGGGTCTCATAGGCTCCTCCTTTTCCTTTCTTCCTGAAGTCGCCACACCCGGGAAATCAATCTCCTGACTTTCCAAAAAGGCTGGTGGCACATGTCTATGTGCCATGTATGCTCTCCGGGAAGGAATGCATAATGATGTCAGCAACAGTTGTATACACAGCGTAAGAGAGAGGCCCTCCAACACAGCCTGTGGCAAATTCTCCAGCCCGTGCCATGCCTTTCCATTCATACCGACTGGGGTGCCACTGTCCAGTCTTTACCTGTTAACTTGGAGATAATGGACGGAAGGACAGGTTAAAGACTCTCTTTAGACTTCCCTCTGCTGAACTCCTGCGGAGCAGGAGATAGATTCACAGCACGAGTCAGCCAGATCCTTGTCCTTGATTCTCTGAAGGTGGCTTTGTTTTACTTTTGACTAAAACTGCCCTTTTATGAAGCCCAGGGACAAATGCCTATGCTGTTCCTATGAAATCAATTCATGTTATAAATCGGAGGCCCTTCCCCTCCTCCTTCCTTTTGCTGTAGGTATTTTAAGCACGTTATGCTGTAATAGCCATAAGCAGAGAGCAGGTCTTGTTCTGGGCCAACCCGTTTTATCGAATGAGAAAAAACATAGGTTATCCCATGGCACCTGGCTGCCATATAATCTTTCCGTCACCATCGAAGATATAATTTTCAAAAGACAGGCTGATGACAACTCCCTCTTTCTTGTTTTGTGCGAATCATACGCATGCAAAGCAGGAAGGATAACCCCTGTCCATGAAGAACACTAACTGCATTCTTCTTGGTCTCGCTGTGCTCAGAGGAGATCATGCCTCCTTCCACTCAACTGTGGGTGTTTTCGATGCTCAGGACAGAGAAAAGAATCAAGTAATCTTAGTGTTGGTCAAGATGGTCTGCGTCCCAGCAGACAGCGAACCACTACAATGTCCCGCTCTTCTCTATTTTTAACATTTGCAAATATTCTCATAAATATTTAATTCTCCCAACAGGCAGTTACTACCGACCCCATTTACAGATCAGGGCTTGCTCTCAGATAGATGAAGCAAGCAATGTGGGGTACGAGTCTAAAACTACACCCCCTGCAGTGTTCAGAGGACCACCCGCAGGGCTCATGAGCGCCCAGAGCTATTGTGGCATCATCTGTTTGAGGGTGATTCTCAGTGGTGCTCTGGAACTTTAGAAATAAGTAGGACCCGAGAGCAGAGAGACAGCCTGCCGAGACAGGTTACCACGGAGAGCAGTGAAGGGATGGATCTCCTGGTCCGACCGCTGTCCTGGGGACAGAAGTCATGACCCCTCAGAGTTGTCCTCTCTGCTCCCCAGGACCCACAGCCTAGGCCTCAGAAGGGCTCATGCGCCCGCTGGCTGACGCACGCAGAGCACCAGCGCTTTGCCTTCCTGCCGTGCGCCACCGGCTCCCATCCCCGGCTCCGTCCACATCTCCTTTTCCCACTGCAGACCTAGAAGAAATTATTATGTCCCTTCTTTTATGTGATCGATTCCAAGGTGCCTCACCTGCTCTACAGAGGTGAGCATCAGTGAATTCCAAGATAGTATTCATGACTTCTTGCCAAAGGTAATTGGTAGTATGAATGCCAAATAAGAGACACGCACAGTAAAGGCCCCAGGTGTAAGAGATTCTTGTAAATTATGAGAAAAGAAGTTGGCTTTGGACCTTGAGGAATGGGCAGTTATGGGCAGGTTAAGGTGGGAAATTTATCTCCATTTGCTGCTATTAGTGAAGTCTTAGCTCACTTGTTTCCTACCTTGTTTGTTTCTTTGATCTTAAACATGCGATTGATTTTACTGTTTGGTTTCATTGCCTGCTTGTCATGTGCTGTTTTCCATTTCAAGTCATTTTTGTAAGTAGTCAGGTTATAAATTTTAAAATTTAAAAAATACATCATACATTTTTCCACTACAGACTAGCATTATTTTAGTTTAATTTTAAGGTAAATGGGCTTTCGTGGCCTCACCTGGGCCCAGTCTCCATCTGAAAGTTCGTCCCAGTTAAAAAATGCCTGCCCTCTGCTCGGATCTGCCTGCCTGGCCAGTGGCAGATGCGGACAGAGACCCAAGGCTCGGAGCCGGCCTTTCCCCTGGAGTCCAGGCGGTGCCTGTGGTGGGCATTAGGACCACCCTTTGGGCCTCACGCAGTCTTCTCTAGCTTTGGGATTCGTGGCAACTCACACAAAAGGAGGTTGTCTCTGGCTACCTGCGCTCTATTTTGTCCTCGTCCTTTTGTTCACTTAGCTTCTTTCCGTGAGCATTTAAATTGGGGGACACATTGAAAAATGACATTATCCAAAGGTCACCAGGACAACTTCTATTCTGAGCACAGCTTTCTCCAGATAAGGAGGCAAGCCTTCCCATGGGGCCCAGGAGATGATCCGCGCTCCGGGGCAGACGGGAGCGTTGGGTGCCCCTGTCCGCCAGCCACGACGCTGCCCTGCTGCCGGTCTTCCTAGGAGCAGGCTTCCTCCTCTCTTGTTTTCCACCTGACTGTGCTTGCTTCCTGGACCTCACGGCGTCCCACCTTGGAGGGATGTTATGCCAGTTCCAGCAGATGGACCTGCTCTGAGTTTGCCAGCTGGCCGGGGGGAGTGACAGCCTGGGCTGGTGCCCATTCAGCCCAGTGGAAATGACCAGGTGCAGTAATTCCAACCCCATAAGGACACTTCGCAGTAGCCTTACACATGAAAACTGTCTATATACCATTTTCACCATCCTGCAGCAAAACTCAAAGCTGCAGACATCTTGGAAACACAGAATCTGGAATTTGGGGGCTTGAAGCGGCCTTAGGTGAGCTGGGAAGGAGAGAAGAGTGGTTAGCAGAAAAGAAATGGATACAACCAGACACACCAGGATCTGATCCCAGCAGCTAAACATGGAGCTGAGTCTTGGTTAGTAGGCTGTCTAAGCTCTCTGAGCCTCGGGACCCTCCCCTGTGAAATGGGCTAATAGTGCCTTCAGGGGGGTCCAACCTTTTGGTGTCCCTGGGCCACACTGGAAGAAGAGGAGTTGTCTGGGGCCACACACTAAATACACAAACACTAACGAAAACTGGTGAGCAAAAACAAGGTTTTAAATAAACTTACGATTTTGTGTTGGGCCACATTCATAGCCATCCTGAGCTGCATGCAGCCAGCAGGCCACAGGTTGGACACCCCTGTGTATCTGGGACCGTGCCTGACACATGGGGTGTCAAAGTTTTTTTTTTTCTCTCCCTTCTCTGGCATAGCTACGGTAGTTGTGTGTGATTTTTTCAGATGCACAAGTTAATAGTCATGTTAATAGTCATGTTGATGCTCTTGTTTGAAAATTTAACCATTTCAGCCACTTCACTTTATTCACATGCATTTGTGCCCACGAATTCAACCTACCATTGTTTCAGCAAGAATTTTCTGCTACTTTTCACCAGGCATCTGGCAGCCGCTATATAAAGATGGGTTCATGAATGATTATCTTGCCCGTTATGAATTTTTGCCATGCCCTGGAGCCAAAATTATTAAAGATTCCACATACTCTTTGGGCATAAATTCTCACTGCCCTCCAAATACCTGTTCCTTTCAGTCATGTGGGAAGTAAATGCCCCCATGCCTTTTCTGCTAATGCTTGTCTTAGTGCGCTGACCTGAGTATGACCTGTGTCAGTTTGAACCCTGGAGGATTCGTGCTATTCTGTTTATTATAATGCCCAGCACATCTGCCAGATGGGGCCTTGCGTATTGAAGGTGATGATGAAAGGCCTCCTGGCGTCTGCGGACTGGAAAGCTCCTATACCAGCTCTCTGATATGGCACCAAGTCCCTTTGGCACAGATTATAACCAGCTTCCCCTCTGATTAGCAACGCCTTTGTTGACGTGCCTTACAGTTCACCCAGGTGAAGTGCAAGTCAGTGGTCTTCAGTAAATTCACAGAGCTCTGCCACCATCGTCACAACCATTTTTAGAACATCTCCTCCACTTCAAACGGAAATCCGTGTCCATCCTTTGATTCTTCAGTCTTCCCTTTCTCTCTCCAAGTCACGTCCAAACGAATGTTCAGGGTCAGAAGGACAGGAAAGGCCCCTCACCGAAGCCCACCAAGGCCCGACCCAGCAGACAGATTTCTTGAGCCCCCTGATTCCACGTGGTGGTGATTTGGGGCCCTTTCCGTGGAGAAACTCACAAAGTTGGGAATTTGCTTGGTCAGTTTGAACGTGAACCATCTTCTTTCTTGCCATCCTGGAAGATGCAGAGGTGGTTAAAGAAATAAAATCTGAAAGAGGAGCCGATACTTCAAATATTGGAAAGAGATACGAGGATGAAGTCTCTCTCCAATATAACGAGCTCAGTTACAGCCTGTGACAAGGAGCCCTGTTGACTTCCCCTCTCTGTGAGGAGGGGCTCCCCGGACAAACAGCACGCGACCTGCTAATGTCCCAAGCAGGAGGCCAAGCTCTGGGATTATACCCGTAACTGCCAGGGTCTCACAGTCCAAGGCTGGGCTCCTGAAACCGCTGCATGAGCGTCACTCAGCTATTTCATTTAAGGTATGGATTCCCAGGCCTCACTCAGAGATTCGGAGTCAGGGGTCCAGGCGGGGCCTGGGAATCTGCATTTAACGTGCCACCCTGCTCTGGGTGACTCCGGCACTGGGCTGGGGCCAGGGAGAGCCTGCAGATTATGCTTGGAGACACCAGCCCTGCCGGTGTGTGTGGCAAAGGCCCGCTCATGGAGGCTTTTGACTCCTCAGAAGAAAAAGGCACTAGAAATTTAGCTTCCCCCTGTAATTATTCTAATGTGCAATCCAGCAGCTTCCTCTTCGTTTTCGAAGCAAAGCTTTGTTGCTAAAAAAAAAAGAACAAAACTTACATTTCTTCAGCAATATTTGGGATTGCTTCCAAATCAGTTTAGAAAGATTGCACACACAAACACAAAGGGTCTTTTCATTAGCCGATCTTTATGGGCAAATAATCTCCATGAAAAATTTCCTTAAATCACTTTGGTCTCATTAAAATTTGCAACCACTGTAAGAGAATCTTGCCCTAGTCCTACAAAAGGGGTACGTAGGAAAGGTGCTGGTTATCACAGTAGGAGGCTGCGGCTCCTTCTCTGTTCACATATATGAAGAGCCTGTGACTTCACTTTGGTGTCTGGTTCATCTGGGATTTCTGCGGGATGGTTTAGCTGAGAATGAGGTAATGTATGTGCAGTGTCTGGAATATAGGTATCTAATTTTTTTTTTTTTTTGGCTGCAATAAAAGAGCACAATACAAAATGTGCCAATGATATGAATCATGGAAGCTTGATACTTAGTCTTTTGGGGGTCACATTTTCTTCAAAAAAAATATGAATATGAACATTCTGGAAAAACAAATGCAATTGAAGGTGCACTCAGGTTCATTCCAGGTGCGTAAACGGCTCCCTAGTGTGTCCGTGGAGGGAAGTGACTGGGAAAAGCTGCCAGCTCTCTGACAGCTGTTCTCCGTTGTACACCTTTCCATCATCTCGAATCCAAGAAAAGAGACTTAAAAAGCAAAGGACTGGTTTCAATTCAAGCCTCTACCTTGGGGACAATTACTGTCAGAGTCCTGTTGCAGACGATTGTGAGTGAAGGTGGAAAAATGGTACTTTCCCCACCTGCGTTTAAAAAAGGAAACCTACCCCCCTCCTTTTTGGTAACATGGACTAGCCCATAGTGGCTGCTGGTGTGTTTCACTAGTCAGTAAGTGCCGGAGGGAGGGGGCGGCGGGAGAGCGCCCGCCCCTCTGCTCTTTTTTCTGGCGTGTGTCTCTGCAGAGAGGCACGTATTCTCTCCTGGCAGCAGAGAGGAACCCGCGTGTGTAACCCAGCTGGGCAGGGATCCCCTGTCGGCCGGGCTGAGGTCTGGCTTTTGCCAGCCTCTTCCCCATATTCTGAGTTTGCAGCCGTAAGGAGTTCCCGGCTCAGCACGGCCAAGGAACAGAAGTAGAAGAAGGAGGGAGCCCTGGCATCAGGTAAAGCAGGCATTGCACAGGGTGCCTTTGCTTTGCAAGTAAAACATGAAACTCCCGGGTCCTTGGCGACTTTGGAGACCCCTGGGTCCTCCAGATGTGGTCTGCCCGATGCTGGCAACAGAAGCCACTTGTGCATTGGCCTGAGATTTTTTTTACTTAAACTTTCTGTTTTTCTTAGGCTACAAAATGAACGAGCGAGTTTTTTCATTGATACGAAACTAGAGTGAAAGGGCAGGCAAGGCGGGCTATTTGACTGAGAAGTACAGTTTAGAGACCTTTTAAACAATGTACGCATTTTCAGGCTGCTGTGCCCAAGATTGAAAGGGGAGTATGGTTTCAAGATTTGATTTGTTTTTGTTTGTGGTTTGTGGAGCTCTGTGGAATTTATATTGGAAATGAAAGGACTTTAGAGTCATTTTAGGGGATTTGGTAGTAAAAGTGGCCTGGGGAATTGAGCGAATTTATCTGTTGCTATAAATGTGTGGGATTTTTTTTTTTCTTTTAAGGAAGTTCCCCATGAATGAAAATGAGGAAGCAAAACGTTTGGGTGTTATTCGTATTTTACAGCTACAGGTTGAAAGAGGCTGACTGGTGCTTCTTTTACCATCTTTGGGCAGGAAATGAGAGAAAGCTAGAGATACTTACTTGCCTTGAAAAGAAAACTAGTTTTTCTAAAAACTTAGTTATTGATCAAACCACACTTCAAAGCTTATTTTTTCAGAAATAATGTTTTAAAGTGTACTGTGGTAGCCCTAAAGAAGGAATGAGAAAAGAAACATCTCAACTGTGAAAGAAAAAGATTTATGATTTGGGAAAGTTTAAAAAGAAAAGTGAGTCTAACCAAAAACCAGCAGTAGTGTGGCCGCCACAGCTGCTTCACCTATAACTTAACTGGGATTGGAGATTGAAAAGACAATTGAGCCAGTATGCTCTGAGGCAGTCTCCTGGGGAATGTTAAGAGGATGTGAAGTTATTTAGATTATCCCAACAGGTTCTGACAAGTAAGTGAAAATAACTAATTAAAATGTAATTGTTACCATTCTATAATGGATCAAAAGACTTGTTGAGTCGAGATGTACTTATGGAATAGGCGAATTTGCCACAGCTCATTGGTATAAATTACCTTCCAGAAGGCTTTTTTAAGACTAAGCCTGGGGCCTTGCCAAGCGGCTCCTTCTATAGCACTTTGAATGCATGTTCTGACCAAATGTTTTCAAGTGCGTTGCTCAGGCATTTTCACTCGTCTGTGACTGTTACCCTTGCACCGGCGGCTTATCCAACTGGCTCAAGGACTGGCATATCATGACAACGGAGGTGGCAGGTTTTTCCCTCCAACTGAATTTGAAAGGACGGAAAAGTTGCAAATACTCAGCCCTTGCACCCCAACTCTGCAGAGGGACGATCACGATTTTGCCTCCTGTAGGCCAGGGATTCTCAGCCTTGGCGCAGTTGACATTTTGGAGGGGGCATTTCTTTGGGGGGTGGGGGACAGTCCTGTGGGATGCTTACCAGCATCCCTGGCCTCTACCCACTGGATGACAGCAGCACTCCCTCCCCAGCTATGACAGCCAAAAATGTCTCCAGGTGTTGCGAAATGTTCCCTCTGGGGTAAAGTCAACTCCCCTGCCCCAGGCTGAGAACCACTGCTGTAAAGAAACCACTTCGGAGGCCCCCCGCTGGGGGCCGGGGCAGAGGGCTGAGAAGCGGGAGGCTGGACTCCAAGGGAGGGCACTGGGTCAAAGAGCCGTGACAGGAAAAATATATTGCCGGGACCATTTAGGTTTTCACTTTGTTTTGTTTTTGATTGAAATCACATCTTGGGCTGGGCGGGGGCTGGGGGGCAAGGGTTAAAGCACTATTCTCGATATACATTCTGCTGCCGGCCCCTCCCTTCATGACCCCCCGTATGGGCCTTATTCGACACGGCGCTTTGGTTGGATAGTAATCAAGCTTCTTTCTCTAAGTTGAATCCTATCTTAAGTGCATCCCAGGAATGTACTATTAAAAAAAAACTCATATAATAGCCCATTTTATAAAGCAAATAATTGCCCATAACTTATCAAGTCTGTAAATATAGGTTTTTTGATATGTGGGTTTGGAGTAAATCTGGGCACACCTATTTAATTATTTTTCCTTCTGGAACCTGCAGCCGAATGCTTTCATTTCTTTTTTCCTTTCCCCCTCTGCACAAATGGGTCTCCAATATTCTGATTTTCTAGGAATTGGCTCTCATTTTTTCAATGAAATAGAATAGTCACAGCCTGTTTCCAGTTCACAAACAATAATAAAGGCCAACAGCCGGATTATTTTCCCACTTAAAATTTTTCTTACACTTTTTGTGTATGCTACTGCTGCTTTGCTCTCAAAGGTTAACAGATTAGAAAGTGAATAAAGTTGTGGCAAACAAACACTGGGACAAGACACCCGAAACAGCCAGTTTGGCATAGCTCCACTTCTTTTGGTGGCCTCGTGCTCCAAGTTATACCTGTAAGTTTCATAAGTATCCATTCATGACCTCATAAAACAGTTCTCTCTTCCAAACAAGTAATCTATGTTACGTTTTCATGATGTTTCTCCAAGAACATGGCACATCGTACTGAGCGCCCTGACTTTCAGGAGCTGCTGCTCGCTGGGGGATTCTTCTCAAGCCCAGTTGGGACAGGAGGGGGCACTTGGCTTTGCCTGAATATTTCGGGAAATGCCTCTGCTTGCTGAGGTCCATTCTTGGTGACAGGGTTGGTCTGGCCTGTGGTGCAATCAAAAAGTTATGTTTTCTGCTTTTGGGAAGCAAACTCTACTCTGGCCTCTCTCTGGAGGTACCAACACATCACACACCATGTGCTCTCTTAGAAGCATTTTCTCATTATTAAGATTCACCCCCGCATTCAGTAGATGTAAGACCCATGAGTGCAAAGAGTGCGACCATAGTATTTTAAGTCTAGTTTGTCCCCAGGATGTAGCACAGTGCCTGCCCGTTATTGGTTGCTCGGTAGTTAATAAATAAATGAACGTCAGTGATTCCCATAGAAAGACCACCTAAGAGCTTGCTCTGCAAGAAGCTCACATATTTGCCACCTGTGTGCTGTCTACATAGTCTGTTCTGTGTATTTTTTTTCCCAAAAGGAGAAATCCAGTCCTTTTTACAGCAGCTTTTAATGCTTGAGAGACTACCAGAGGAATCTTTTTAAGGATGCAGGGAAAGTGGGTCTGTGGTTTGGAGAATTTGAAGAGGAAGAGCTTTATAAGTTTCTCCGCATCGGGCCCAGAAGTGAAAATCCTGCTGTCAGTCCAAGTCCCACATGCTCAGGCAGCCTCATGGACCCAACCCTAGGATTTGACCCAAAGACAAACCATTCCCAACCTCAGTGAAAACAAACACAAACACACAAAACAGTATCCAGTCTAAAGAAAGAACTGGTAGAGCACGAAGAACAAACAGACCTTGTTTACTTTGCAAATGAAATCTTAGGGTTGGGAGTGTCTTCCTGGGAAATCAGAAGGGTGCTGTCCGAAAGGGCCCAGTGGCCTGAATCAGATGTCAGGGCACAGGCCCCAGATGAGGAGACACCTGGAAATGGGAACTTGCCTGGAATAGGCAGGATGGGGGGAACCATAATGAGAGAGAAAGAGGCTGAAGATGATCTTAATGCTGAAGTTCACAGGCTGACCCCAGCTCCATTTTCCAAGCAGAGCCCCTGGCGTGAGTCTCTATGAGCAAGAATGAGTCTCGCCAGGGCCTTCGGTTGCAGGGGTTTATGGTGTGGCAGTGTGGCCGTGGGGGGCAGGGAGCCCCTAATAAACGGGGTCACCAATGCTGCTGCCTTTCTTGTTCGCCAAGCCCATGAGGTTTTTGGCAAATACAGGTCTTAGTCCTCCTCGGCATCGCTGGGTCCCATTGAGGTGGGTTTTTTGTTTCGTTTTTTTTTTTTTCTCATAAACATTAGATGAACGTTAGATGAATCAGACATGTTTGCTTACACTTGGGACTGCTTTTATCTTTCCTTACTGCTAAATAATAATTTTTTTAGTTTGCCTTAGCTCTCTGCAGCTGGCTCCTTGCATCCGTGCTTATATCCGTATACCTTGTCCAAATAAACATACTTGAAAAGATAGAGAAATGTGTTTTGCCAAGTTTAGAACATCCTCTGACAGAGCTTAAGCCCAGCTTTCTCCTTTGTTTTGGCAGTTCGTTTAGGATGCAAAGTGTATCTGGTTCTGGCAACAGATTAAAGAAGGTGTTTGTTCTTACATAACAAAGTTCAGGACCTAACGACTGGGAGGGGGGAGTATAGATTTTCAGTCTTCCTTTGTGTTTTTTAAAGCATAAGACCGAAATATGTGCTTGACTGGGTTTTTGTTTTGACTTTAAACCTCAGAATTGTAAAAACCCGTTGAAAAACCTTATCTGGGCTTACACAGCCCTCTGTGGTTCAGCTCCTGCCCGCCCTTCCCTGCCCCCAGCCCGGTCACAGGCATCTCTCCCCGCATTCGCCGCCGCCCCACTGGCCTTCCTGTGTCCCACAAGCGTTCACCCTGCATCAGGTCTTGGCATCCTCATTATCCAACCCGCACGTGACTCCTTGGAGAGACCTCCCCATCACCCCAGCTGAGGTTGCCCCCAGCTACCCCACCTCCAGGTCCCCTTCTATGTCGTGACCCTGTTTTATTTTCCTCATGGCACTCCCTCCCCCCAACCCCCTCTCCCCGCACAACTCTGACCCGCTCAGGTGTTTATATATGTGCCTATTGTCAGTCACTTGTTGCTAGAAGGGTAACTTCATGGCAGGTGCTGCCATATCCCCAGCATCTAAAACATTATCTCGATATTTGGTTGTGTGGATGGATGGATGGATGGATGGATGCATGGATGGATGGATGGATAAGAAGGGAGGCAGGGAGGGAGGGCTGTCTGTCTAGTAAACTCCTACACCCCTTCAAGTCTACATGCTCCTCTTCTGTGATGTCTCCCTGACTCCCCCCGCAGTAGTGTTGTCCAGTGTTCCCCCATCCCCCCTCACGTGGCCCATTACACCAGCTGTCTTACCCTGTTGTCGTCACGTGCTTACGCGTCACCCTCTGCAGGGTAAGCTTCTCGGGGGCAGGAATATCTGATAAAGGGTGATTCTGGTTGTCCTGATTGCTGGTTCTTACTGCCTTAGCACTTTATAAACCTATGTCTTTGATTTGAAAATAACGAAACTGAGGCTCAGAGCGGCGTGCCAGAAGGCACACGGGTGATTGCTGTCAGGGGCAGGATTTGAATCCAAGATGTCCGGCTTCCAAGCCCATATCCTGTGGCCCTTTTCTCCTCCTTCTCAGGTGACTCACAGGCCCGCCACAGGCTTTGCCAAGTGAATGAAACCTAAGACTTCACCTCCTCCCTCTCTTCCTTATATTTTACTTACAAATACTTATAATATCTGTGATATTTTACAAATATTATAAATATGAGCTTAGTTATCTCTAAAGACACTAGCCACTATATCTTTGGTCACATTTTTTTAACTGACAGGACTTAATGGATTGTTTAAACTCTCATTTTTCTCATATAAGCAAATCTATTAGTAAAAAGTTCAGCTGCCTTAAGTGACATGCGCACACTTTCACTGAGGTGGCTCCACGGGGCAGCCTAGGAACCGAGTTTCCTCTCTTTAGCCTATCCTGAGAAACGCATTGTAGCGGCCACAGGTAGACTTTTCAAGTAGAAAAGACCAGGAAAAAGCCTAAAAATTTAAAAAGCCTTAGCATTTCTTCTGTATTTTTAACCATGTGTTTCCAATCACCTGCATCTCCTTGGCACAAGTGTCTGGGAGCTGAGCCCTGGGCTGTTCCACGGATAAAGCAGAAAGCCAAGCTCAGAACCCGCTGCCGACACATCAGTGGGATTCTCTAAGCCTGCTCTCAGAGCATGAAGCTTCCGACGTTACACAGAGCTGAGGGGGAAGTTGTTGACTGTGCTCATGCCCAGATGTTTCCGCATCTGCCAAGTGCCCTCTGCAGCAGAGCCTCCGGGTGGGAACCAGGCAGCCTGTGGTGGCATGTCGGGTGCGGGCCCCCCATTGTCTGACAAACCCTGATGACAATACTTGACAGAGTCTGCAGCCTGGTCTGGCTGGTCTGTCAGAGCATTCCTTGGCACATAACCAAGTTTCATCCAGGTTTGGGACCAACCCAGCCGGTTCCCACTTTCTTCGGTGGGAGGCATGACACGCAGGAAGGTCATGTCCACATGCTGTTTGTGGACGTGGGAAAACTCAAAAGGCCTCCAGCACTGGGGGTAGGACCGCCAAGAAGTGCTCAATCGTGGCTTGTGTACAGGATCTGGAGGAATCTGGGGGTGAAGCGTAATGTGTCTTCCCGCGTCTCTGTCCTTCACAGAGAACACACCGCTCGCTGGCCCTCCAGCCACCCTAAGCAAGGTTGGAAGGACTTTGCCTTTTTAACACAGCCCAAACAGCAGAAGGCCGGGGATGGACTTGCTAATGAACGTCTTGTGATTTGCAGTTTAACTTACTGTGTGATGGGAGTATTGGCAAGGAGTCTGACTAATTGTTCACTCTTGCCACGCCCAGCCCAGAGCCATTTGGCAATTAGGATCTTGCCTAACGTGAATCACACCAACAGAGGCTGCAACTGGGCTGGTTCCCAGACCTGGCCTTGCCCCAACCGCAAAGAGTTCCCCTCTGGTTTTCTGCGTTAAAGGTAATTCCTGCTCAAGACTCCTCGAGCTATTGTGGCAGGAAAGTTCCATACATTTAATTTAGCCTGACCTTCTTAAAGTTGAGGATACTGAGACCCAGAAAACAGAAGAAGGTACAGCCTCTTGATGTGGGAACCAAAAGGAGATGTCAAGCATAGTTCAGTGCTCTGCCGCCCCTGTAACCCCCGGCATGCCCCCTTCAACTACTTCTCTGCTCATTGTACCAAAAAAAAAAAAACAAAAACAAAAAAACAAAAACAAAAACAGGTATCTCCAAAAGCCTTTGGAATATTACAGCCATTATGTGGAAGCCGGATCCTCAGGAATCGAGTGGTTTCTCTAGGAGGCACTCAGTGGGTGCTCGAGAGGTTTTGCTCCAGCTGGAACTCTTCCGCTTTCCCAGGCTGTTAGATCCTTTCTTCTCATCCCCAAATCTCCTGAGTTCCCACCTGCTTCCAGGAAGATAGCTAACGGTTGCCCAGAGATCCCCAAGCAGACAGTTTCTCAGCATTTCCTTTGCAAAGTAATGTGTGCATACCGTAAATAAATATATGAATAAACAAATAAGCACACGGTATACAATCACACAAAGCAAAGGGCAGCGACCTCTTTTCTGTAGCAGACCAGACAGGAAATATTTTTCAGCTTCACGCTATGCTCTGTCTGTCTCAACTGTCAACTCTGCCATTGTAGAGACAGAGCAGCCATCGGCACCATGTAAAGAGATGGATGTGGCTGTGTTTCAATAAAGCTTTATTTACAAAAGCAGGTTGTGGGCCAGATTTGGCCCATGGGTTGCAGTTTGCCAGCCCAGTGTAAGGTAAACATTCACTTACTCCCCAGCTCCACTCCCCAGAGGCAGCTATTTTGGGAGTCCTGTCTATGTTCTCCCTGGCATGCATCGAAGTGTTAGCAGTTTGGACTGTAGTCACATAAATTTTCTCATTCAGAATATGTAGTTCTGTATCTCACTTTTCTCCTGTGTCCTATGCTCAGACACACATGGTGGGGTCTGTTTTCTCTTCTGTACAAGTGGGACCGTATTGTGCTTATTGTTCTACAGTTTCCTCTTCTTCACTTGGCAGTGACTCAATGTCAGTGCTTACAGATTTATGACTTTGTAATAGTGGCCACATAGTGGCCTCATTCTTTACTTTCCACCAAGAAACTATACCTGATACAGACAAATGACTATAAATGTAAACAATTACTGGCTGACAGTCAAAGCTGATGTCATTTGCCTCACATTGTCCTGTATGTCGGGGTAGCACTCCAGGTTAGCCTTTCTAAAGGGGGGATTGCGTCAGCCTCACTTACCCCCGGCCAGGCACTGCATGCAAGTGGCGAGTTACGATTTTGCATCATGATGAAGGGTTCATAGCAAATTGTAGGGTTATCATCACAGTTGACTCTGAGAAGATGTTTGTGGAGTCTTGGAAATTCCAAGACTTCAGTGAAGCTGTAGAATGTGGGTCATGGAGAACAAGAACAGACCCCACACCACATGCGGTGCCCTCCCTTTAAATCTGGGCCTTTGGAGAGGTCCCGTGTTTGTTTTCTAGGGCTCCTGTAACAAAGTACCACAGATGCGGTGCCATAAAGCAACAGAAATTTATACACTCACAGTTCTGGGGGCCAGACAGCAGAAACCAAGGTATCAGCAGGGCTGGTTCCTTCCGGAAGCTCTGACAGAGAGCCCGTCCCATGCTCTCTTCTAGCTTTGGATGGCTGCTGACCATCCTGGGGGTTTCTTGGCTTGCAGACGTGTCAGTCCAATCTGCCTCATCTTCACATGGCCTTCCTGTCTGCGTCTCTACATCCATCACCCCCTCTCTTTTCTTATGTGGATTTCTCATTGGATTTAGGACCCACCCTAATCCATCAGGACCTTATCTCAAAATCCTTACCTGAGTCACATCTGTAGAAACCTTATTCCAGCCAGACGTGCATGCTGATGTTCCAGGTGGACCTATCTTTTGGGAGCCACTAGTCAACTCACTTCATGTCCTCTGTCCAAAAATCCGTGCCTTTCTTTCAAGACCTCTCCTTTTTTGTGAGGAAAGGGGCAAAGCTTCATTCTTGTCATAATCAGCAGTCCCACTCTTTGAGGGGGACCCTGAGAGCCCCAGGAATGGCCTCGGCCCCTGGCCAGTTGCAGGTCCAAGATCAGAAGCAGAAAGGCACCAGCCAGAACTGCGGTGCTTCTAGGACTTTTCTTACCAAGCTCTGCAAGATAAGACACTACTGAGAAAAGAGTGTGCGTGTCTGGCACATTGATTGTCATCCCTAGGAATCCTCAGTTCAGTTGGTGCCTACTGAATGGCGGCTGTCCCCCACATTAACCAGTGCCACCCGCTGCGTTTTGAAGTTTGACTGGATCCAATATGAGGCTCAAATAACCAATACCATCTATTTGAATAATTTCTTAGGAGAAAGCTGTGTTAGTGCAAAAATAGAGGATTGTGGTTGAGTATTTGATCTGTTTTTAATAGTCTGAGGAAACAGCTGTTATGTTGCACAAGACACTTGAAGGCAAAAAGGTTTTAATTTTTTAAATTACAGAGTGCCTGCCCACTTCAGATTTCGAGACAGCACCTTTAGGGACAAGTGACAGAAACTCACCCCAAACCAGCTGTATTAGCAGGGCTACCATAACAAAGTACTACAAAATGAGTGGCTTTAAAACAGCACAAATTTATTCTCTGAGTGTTCTGGAGGCTGGAAGACTGAAATGGAGGTATTGACAGGGCCAGGTTGTGTCCGAGGTCTCTGGGGGGGATCCTTTTGGCCTTTTCCAATTTGTGGTGGCCCTGGGCATTCCTGTGACCACTTAACTCCACTCTCTGCCTCCTTGTCACTTGGCACGCACTTCTTGTCTTCCCTCTTATGAGCGCACCTGCCGTATTGGATTAAGGGCCCAAACTTCTCCAGTGCGTCCTCATCTTAACCAGTTATGTTAACAGCACTATTACCAAATAAGACTGCCCTCTGAAGTACTGGGGGTTAAAACTACAAGATGTCTTTTATGCGACTCAGTTCAACCCCGAAAGCCGGCTGAAGCAGAAAGGGACTAACACCACCAAACTGCTGCAGGGGACAGGGGTGACTGAAGTCAGGGCTTCAGATGCCGTTAGTGTGCCCTCAGCTCTGTCGGCCCCCCAGTGTGTGCGGACGCACTCACAGACCCAACTCTCCCTGCTTGAAAAGGGCACAGCCACAGAAGTCCCAGGGGAGACCCCATTGCAATGTGGTCACCTCTCCAGCCTGGACCGTCCACCCTGGCTGGAGGCAGGTCATAGAGAGAATGGCAGCGCCAGTGTCTGGACCTGGCGGAGGATGATGCTTCCCGCGAAAAGCGGAGTAGCCAGGACATGCTCACTGGGGGACTTGTGAGCTTGGTCTAGCCCCAGCCATGTGCTACTTTTAAATGACCCTTGTTATTTATGTGCTCTTGAGCGTCGGTTTGTTTTTCACCCCCATGCATGTACCTGGACTAACCCACTTTCAGGTCTGGGAGATGTCCTCAGATCTGTCATCAGGTTTTTCATTTCTCTGAAAGGTCAGTGCATTCGCATTCAGGCAGAAGGCACACGGAAACTAGCAAGGTAATCTTTACTCCCGAAGGGTGCAATGGCGGTAGGTAGCAAATGCACGTGCTTTTTGCCTCTCATGTTGGTTTTCAGACTTTTAAGGAGGCTCGTGCTAGTACAGAAACAGTTTGGGACTCTACCTGGTGGCCTGTGGGAAGCCCGTTTCCTGCACTTCGAGTGCCTTGTCTGCATGTGTTCGCCTGCACTCACTGCTAGTGAAGCTGTTCTTCCATTTCAGCTATAAAATTAATTCAGGGGAATGACAGCACAAATTATCAAAACAGCGCATAATCCAGAACGCTCGTTCCATTTCTTAATCATGTCTGCCTGTAACTAATAAAGAAAAAAATCACTGTTTATTCCCGGAGCCTTCTGTGCGCAGCATAGAGAAAACCACCTGAGAAAACTAATCTGTAGATAATTCAAGGAGAGATACCCGTGCAGCTCGAAGGTCAGATGCCGATGGCTTGGTCACAGTCATTTCAGGGATGGCATCATTTGGAAACTTTTAAGGCTTGTGGTATTTTCAAGGGTCCCTGTCTTGGAAATTTGAAACATGACCCAAACTTACCAGACACCAATCCTTGCTGTCTCTTTGGTAAAGGATGTATTTTATGGTAGCATTGAGATCATCACCTTCCCTGGAAACATCAGTGACTTCTATCTGCGAGTTCTGGGCTAGACAGGAAGTACCGAGGGCCCACTTAGGGGCTCTTCTGTTCCTCATTAGTCGGAACACCCTTTGCCCTCACCAGCCACAGGAATTAGTGAGAGACTTTATTTTTTTTAACATTTTTATTTATTTTTAGAGAAAGAAGGGGAGGGAGGAAGAGAAATGTGGATCGTGGAACATCAGTCAGTTGTCTCTCGCAAGCCCCCAACCAGGGACTTGGCTCACAACCCAGGCGTGTGCCCCGATTGAGA
>PVJD01010681.1:0-51734 GCA_004026545.1 Mormoops blainvillei
CCCCAGGAGGGATTCTGCCCTGTCCTATGGTCCTTAAGCCTGACTGCTGAGTGTAGAGTGACTAGATTAACAACTGAAGGTGACAGCCACAGATGGTAGATCCCTGGAAGTCTCCAACAGGCTGACTAAGGTCAGACGGGGGGGGGGGGGTCAACATCTGACTTCACTAGAGGTGGATCCAGAAAGAAAAAACAGTGGTAAATATTAGAGGATACCAAGACGAAATCCACTGTGGTCCTCTCCATGATTTGCAATATTTTCTTTACTACATGGCTTTTTAACATTCACTTCTTGTCCATCAAGTTGGTGCATATTAAGTCACTAGATTTTATACTATCATTTATTTCTCTTCTTTCTTATAATAGTCTTAATGTCTTTACACCCTTATTAATACTGGTTCATTTGCTGTTGATAGTCGGATTGCAGGGGGAAGCTATTTTTGCTGACATGGATTTTTTTCCTGGGCTTTGTGGTTTTGTTCTGGCAGTACCTGCACAGCAACACACAAGATGTGGTGGGCAGAGTGACCCTCAGCCAACCAACTGGGGGGAAGGACCCACCAAAGAACAACCCAACAACAATCAAAACCCAGTTACTTCCAGAGAGCCAACATAAACGGCATAAAAGACATCCCAAAATCATCAAACTCAGGAGATCAAGGAGACTGCAGCACTGAATCTCACAGGTTTCCTACTATAGAAGTTCACATCACAAAGTTAGGGTGTCTAAAATGGAGTTGGGCCAGATATTGAGTTAATGTATGTTAGGAAACCGAACAGAGTCCTGCATATAGTAACCATTTGGCGAATATTTTTAAAAGAATTAAATAATAGCCCTGATGGGTGTGGCTCAGTTGGTTGGGCATCACTCCACAAAGCAAAAGGTCACTGGTTCAATTCCTGGTCAGGGCACATGCCTGTATTGCGGGTTTGGTTTCTGCTTGGGGCGCATATGTGAGGCAGCAGATCGATGTTTGTCTCTCACATTGATGCTCTCCCTCTCTTTCTCTTTCCCTTCCCCTCTCTCTAAAAATAAATAAAATCTTAAAAAAAAAGAATCAAAATACTATTGCAGAGTTTTCTAGTCCTATGTGTCACATAAGAACCATATCAAGAATGGACCCTTATTCTTGCTTCAGGGGCAACTGGGCTTTCTCCCCTCTGTATTTTGAGGAACCCTGAGAAGAATTTATTGGTTAGTCAGTGAACATTCACTATGGGGCAGTGTGTGAGAGAGGGAAAGGGGGAAGCAGATATAAAAGAAAAATCAGATGCTGTGTGTTCTGAAGGATGCTTTTAAAGACTCAGAGCTTCAAAGCATGAACTTCTTATTCCTTAGGCCCAAATGTCTGATTCTTTGCCATTATTTCCACTTGTGCTGCTACCACAGCCTCTCTTTCCCAGATAAGCTTCCATTTGGAAAACAGCAGTAGACACACTGTATATTGCAAAACAAGCCTATTTCAGTGGTAAGAACTTCTTAGGGCATAAACTCTTAGTATCTGCAATTATAGGTTTTTAAAACTGGGCAAAATATGCCCTGGCCAGTGTGGCTCAGTGGACTGAACATCGGCCTGTGAACCGGAGGGTCACTGGTTCAATTCCCAGTCAGGGCACATGCCTGGGTTGTGGGTGGGGTTCCTGGTGGGGGTTGTATGGGAGGCAACCACACACTGATGTTTCTCTCCCTCTCTTTCTCTCTCCCTTCCACCTCTCTCTAAAAATAAATAAAATCTGTAAAAAAGAAACTGGGCAAAATAATTGGACTATAATAAGATCAACTGTTTATTGACTGTTTACTATGTGCCAGGCTCTGTACTAAATCCTTTACATATATTATTTTATTCAATCTTCACATAATCGCCACTTTAAAGATAAGGACATTTAGGGTCAGAAAGGTGACTTCTCTAAGGACATTACATGGCTAGGAAGTGGGGCCAAGATTCACATTCACGGAGGTCTGCCTTCAACTTTGTACTCTGTTTCTTTTAGCCTTTGTTATTATAAAAAATGTTAAGACATAACAAAAATAGATAAGATAGTATAATGAATTTTCATGATTTCATCACCCAGCCTAAACAATTATCAAAATCATGGCCAGTCCTGTTTCATCCATACCTGGTCCAACCTCATCCAACATACACACACACGCACAGAGTATTTCATCTTTTTAGTTGGAAATATTTTAGTACACAAGTATATCTTCAAAAGAAGCAGGGTTTTAAAAACATAGCATAATAACAACAACTATAACAATCAATCATTTGTTAGTGTCATCAAATGTCCAGTATTTGTTGTTAGGGCGGTTGGTGACCTGGCCTGTGAAAGAATTCACAAAGAGAAGACAGTGCAGAGAGTAAAATTTTATTTTTACTTTCCTAAGAGAGGGAAAAGGCTTGGTGTGGAGCCGTGCACCAGCCCCAGCCCTGAGGGGTCGGGACTTTGAGTCTTTATCGGGTGATGGGGTGGTTGTAGAGCAGGATGTTTCAGTTGGGCTGCAACTTGTTTCGATGTTATCTTTGGGTGCAGGGTCTTGTCTGGTTGTTGTGGTCTGGTATGTCCTGTTTCATAAGTTCCAGGAGCCTCTGCGCCTTCAGGGCGCTTCCAGTAATTTTCTAGTCCTGAGGATAAAGGCTCATGAAATAATTAGGGTCATCATGCTTTATGGGGTCCAGCCAGTTTCAGGGAAGAGGGCCTGAGAAAGCAACTTTTGTCCTATTACTTGTCATATTTCCTCAATTGTCTCATTATTTTTTCTATAGTAGGTTATTTGAATCATGATCAAACCAAGGTCTGTGTCATGTAATGGCATTTGGTTAATATGTCTTTTAAGCCTCTTTTAATGTATAGGTTCCTCCTCTCTTTATTTCCTTGTCATTTGTAAAAAGAAATTGAAGGCCTGTGCTCCTAAGCACATAATATGGCAATCTTATGTCTATTTTAAGAGTTTTCCCTTTGTGGAAAAATACTCTCCTCCCAAATGTATTTCTTCTATTTAAATATATCTCTCTATTTTCTTTTAGAATAGAAGGGAATCAGACATCAAAAATGGATCTTAGAAATGTTTCAATATTCATTGTAAACACTGAACATTCACAAACCACTTTGTTTTGTAGGTGTTTATCATGATATAGCTTCAGGGCAGAAAAACCAGCTCTCAAAAAATAACTCCTGTCTCACTTTCCACTGCACCTGAAATACCATCATTGAAGATTTCCCTGTTGTCTTTAAGCATAATAAGTAAGCCTTACCAGTCATGAACACTTTCAAAAGTCAGGCTCTGACAGCTTAGCCAGGTGGGTATGGTACAAGGAAGAGATGAAAAGCCTGAGGAGATCTAGCCCAGATATCACCATTAAGTGAAGTAAAGTGAAATGAAGTAAAATGAAGTAGACTCTGGGGGAGGGGAAGGGAACCCTGAGGATCCAGACAGTTTTTTAGCGGGTGGAGCACCCACTGTGGGGAAAAAACAAATGATAGGGATCTACTTTACAGTTTTGTTGTTGGCTAGTCTTGATCATAAGTTTCGATGATAGTAAAAACATTTAAGAAGTGGTATGATATATTGGCAAGGTTGACTTCTCATCATGCTGACCAGCAGTGGTCAACAGTGATGGCAGGGAGGGCTCAGCTGAGAACCTCACATTTGCACTCTAAGGTGCCAGTTGTGCTGCTAGAGCTGCTGTTTCCCCTCTGGCTGGTGCTATCTCTGCTCTGGTCATCTGAATGCATGCAGATGGGAGCCTACATAAGGGAGCTGGTAGGAACCAGGGAAGCTGCACCCCAGAAGGACTCCCCCTTGCTGGTGCAACCTGGGCATCCAACCATTGGAAGGGCTCAAGGTAGTAAGCTCTTTACTAACCAGTAAGTGTTTTATACTTTTAACAACTACTCTTACCTACAGGTTGAATTTGAGCTCTGTTGGAAGCAACATCTTGCTTTGCTGAAAAAACGGTAGCCAGTGTTGTGTGCTGCAAAAAGCTGTTTAGTGTTGGCTTAACCACTAACTCGGACAAGTCACTTAACTTCATTGGACCTGTTTCATCAATGGTAAAATGGGGGGAAAACTCTTACTCTGTCTACCTCACAGGGTTTCTTGTGTTATACATGAACATGTATGTGCAAGTGTATAACCAATCATATCTTATACATGCAAGGCATTACTTATTAATATATCATTATTAATTATTATCACCATTATTATTTAAACCCTAGCTGCAACATGGCAATAAGTGCACAAAGGGAGCCAATGGGTTTCTAATTTCCTTTTTCTTGGACAAAAATATCATGGTAATTAACTCACCCCAGGAAAATTTCTAAGCAACCGTGAGGTTAACATGTGCAGTCACAGAAGTAAACAAAAGTACAACAGGGAAAAAGACATTTACTCTGAAAAATCTAACCTAGTCCCAGAGTCCCGAAGTTCATGTTTTCCCATTGCAATGTGTTCAACTTGAGCAGTGGCTGAACTTTTCCATTCTGACTAGGGCTTCCTTGGGCCAGAAACAAAGGCAAGTCAGTTCTGAGGCTGAGATTCAAATAAACATATCACAGAACAGCTGCAAACTGGATTGCAAAGGAGACAGCTACTGCAGTAACGCAGTGAATAAAGGCCCTCCCCCCAAACACCCGAGAGGCCAAGATCCTCTTCTTTTTTAGAAAACAGTGCCTGGTGAACAACTGGAAGGAGGAAGCTCTGTTTATGACTCCCTTTGAACTCTTGCTTTTCCTTCAGTAGTCACTGATTAAGAAGGAGAGGAATTTTTTTTTTAAAAAAAGCTCAAAGAATGTTGCGGTTGATATTTTTGACAAGGCTGTCATACATAATGATGATTTTCAAAATGAACACTGAAATTTACATTCTTTTCATAAACAAGACCCATTCCCCAAACATTCTTGTTAAAGAACTGGAAGAGACTTCAGAGTTGTTTTTTTTTTTTTAACGGGAAGAGATAGCTACTATGGGACTAAGAGACTGGAATTAACAGCACCTCCCAATTCCCTTCGCTGTCTGCACTCTTTCCTCAGGTTCCCAGGGGAAAGAGAACTTGAGGTATCAAGAGAAGGCCCAGCTGTGCAAATGGAGTTAGTCAGGATGCCATAGACTGCAATTACTACAATTAGTTTTTTATCCCTACTTACTAGAATAAACAAATATCTATCTATTCAATAAGAAACATAGAAAGTCTTTAAAACTCTTCAAATGAAGGGATAAAGTCATTAACACTTCATCAGCTTCATGCTAAAGAGTTTCATGGATTTTAGAGCTGGGATGGGCACTAGGGAAGGAACACTCATCTTTAAACAGACAAGGCAAGGGGGGAATTTACTTGCCCAAGTTTACACAGTGAATGAATGAATAACTGTTGCTTACCTAAACTATTCCATTAGAGGGGTAAGGTGAGCAATGAATTGTCCATGTCCACATTCCCTCTTCTTCCTCAAGCAGACTCACAAATTCCTCCCTCTAATTACACATTCTCTTCTGCTATGGCTACCCACACCACTCTCTCATCTACTATCCAATCTTAATAGCTCTTGTTCCAGCTCTGCTAGTCTTTTCACCACTGTACTCACTGTTAATTTTCTTAAGAGGAGAGAGTCTTTTGCCCACTGGTGTTGCACATGTTTTATTAGTCTCCCAAAGGCAAACTTAATAAACCTTACAGTTTGGAGATTTGTCAGACGTGGAACCTGGGAGAACTTTCCTGAGGTTGGGCCAAAAAGGAAGGGTCAGCAAACTGCAATTTGCAGGCCAAGTCTTGCCTGCTCTCTGTTTTTTGTGTGACACATAATCTAAAATATTTTTTGTTAATTTTTAATTGTGATAAAAATACATGACAAAATTTACCATCTTTATCATTTTTAAATGTATGGTAGTGTTAAATATATTCACATCGCTGTGCAACAGATCTCCAGAAGTTATTCATCTCAAAAAACTGAATTCTTTACTCATGCAATAACTCTCTATTTTATAGCCCCTGGTAACCACCATTTTATTTTCTTCCTCTATGAGTTTGACTATATACTTCATATAAATGGGGTCATATACCATGGGGTCATATACCTCTCTTTCTGACTGGCTTATTTCACTTAGTATACTGTCCTCAAGATTTATCCAGGTTGTAACATGTGACAGAATTTCTTTCTTTTTCAAGGCTGAATAACATTCCAGTGTAGGGTATATACCCAATTTTATTTATCCATTCATCCATCCATGGATATTTGGGTTGCTTCCACCATTTGGCTATTGTGAATAATGCTACTATGGACATGGGTGTACAACTGTCTCTTTGAGAGTCTTCTGCTTTTAATTCTTTCAGAAATATACCCAGAAGTGGAATTGCTGGATCACAAGGTAGGTCTAGTTTTCACTTTCTGAGGAATCACCATACTGTTTTCCATATGCAGCACCATATTACAATCTCACTAACAGTGCTCAGGGGTTCCAGTTTCTCCACGTCCTCGTCAATGCTTGTTATTTATGTTTTTTTTTAAGTAACAGCCATCCTAAACGGTGTGAGGTGATATCTCTCACTGCGGTTTTGATTTGCATTTATCTAATGGTTAGTGATTTGCATTTTTTCATATTCTTGTTGGCCATCTGTATACCATCTTCAGTGAAATGTCTGCTCAAGTCCTTTGCCCATTTTTCAATTGGGTTGTTTTTTCTTGTTAAGTTGTTGGGTTTATTTACATATTAACCCTTTATCAGATGATTTGTAGATATTTTCTCTCATCCCATAGGCTTCCTTGTTATTTCATAGATTGTATCCTTTGATACACAGAATGTTTTCAGTTTGACATAGTCTCATTTGTCTATTTTTTCATTTGTTTCCTCTGCTTTTGGTGTCATATCCAAGAAATCGTTGTCAACTACAATATCATAAAGTTTTCTCCCATTTTTTTCTAGTAAGTTTTTAAATATTTTAAAATGGTGAGGTAAAAAATCAAAAGACAAAAATAGTATATTTCCTGCCATGTGAAAATTATATGAAATTCCAACTTCAATGCCCATAAATAAAAGTTTTATTAGAACATAATAGCACTCATTCATTTATGCATCATCTCTGGTGCTTTTGAACTATAATAGTAGAGTAGCTGCAACAGAGACAATGTGGTTCTTTCCTCTTCACATTGCTGATTAGTGCACTATAAAAGGCAGTGATGCATTTATAATTCTACAGCATTTAAAGTGTCTTGCATATCTCCATACCACAACCTTTTAAAAAAATTACCAGTGCCTATGCATAACGTCAAACCAAGAAAAGGAAAGTGCACTTTTATTGTGCTTTTTAGGCACAGTAGGGTGTAGATTATTTGGTTAGCTAATTATTGGGTTGGTAACAACTTCATTTATTTTTTTCTGTACGATGGCTTTGGTAGTGCTTAGTTGTCTTTAACTTCATTAGAAACAAGCTTGTTAGATTGTATTGTGACAGTTGACATATCAATGCACATTTAAAAAATATCAAAATTGGTGAATTTTTGTGCAGACATTTTAATATTGAAGATGGAAGAAAATGTGCTACATTCTCAGCATATTATGCTTTATTATTTCAAGAAAGGTAAAAATGAAACTGCAATGCAAAGAAAAATTTGTGCAGTGTATGGAGAAGGCATGACTGATAGAACGTGTCAAAAGTGGTTTGTGAAGTTTCTTGGTACTATTGACCTTTGACCAAATAATTCTTTGCTGTGGTGTTGTCTTGTGCATTGGAAGATGTTTAGCAGCACTCATGGCCTCTACCCACTAGAAACCAGTAGCGAGAGATAGTTGACATACTCAAAATATCCAAATCAATAAAGTTATTGGTGAAAATAAAAAATGTGTCTTTTATTTTATGGAAAAAACTAAATGTACTTTTTGACCAATCCAATAGATGATGCATTAGTCAGTTTGGGCTGCCATAACAAAACACCACAGACTGTGTCATTTGAGCAACAGAAATTAATGTCTCACAGTTCTGGAGTCTGGAAAGTCCAAAATCAAGGTGTCAGCAGGGTTAGTGTGTGGTGTGAGCTCTCTCCTTGGGTTACAGACAGAGGCCTTCTTGCTATGTCCTCATATGATCTTTCCTCTGTACATGCATGTGGAGAGAGATCTTGCTCTCTCTTCCTCTTATAAGGCTACCAACCCTACAGAATAGGGACCTCGCCTTTATGACCTTTTTTTATACCTTAATTGCCCCCTAAAACCCCTATCTCCAAATACAATCACATTAGGAGTTAGAGCTTTCAATATATGAATTTTGGGTCAATATAATATAGTCCATAACAGGTAGAAAATATTGTTATTATGCATTGATATTATAGCTGTGCTTGAAGAATACAACGTATATCAACATTAGCAGAATAAGCATTCATCACAATATTCCTAACTCACAGGAAAGCAATGGTCAGAAAAACTGGAACATTTAAAATGAAATATCTCACTACAGCAGATTTTCTTCACAAAAAATGAAAAATAAAAATGAGGCTGCCACCAAATTAAGTTTCCAAGCGGTTCGTTTGTTAGCCAAACAAAGAAAGTCATTTTCTGATGGTGGGTTAATGAAATCATGTTTGATTGCAACAACTTAAAAATGTGTTTAGAGAAAATACACTTGTTTAAAACTATTAGTTGTTTGTTTAAAACTATTAGCTGTTTGGTGAGAACAGTTGCTCAAAGAATTAAGGACAGTGGTAACAACTTTAATAGTCAATTAAAAAATAAGCAGATGATTTTCAGTGGGTCTTCCTTGGGTCTTGATGAATCGACATATGTTATCAACACTACTCATTCATTTGTGGAGGTGATGCTAAGTTTGACGTGATTGAAGAATTAACTTCTATGAATAGCCTGTGTGGAATAGCTACAGGAGAGATATTGTCAAAGAAGTTGAGAAAACACTAACTTAGTATAATTTGAAGTAGAACATGTGCTACAACTGATGATGAAAATATGTGTAGAACAGGAAAAGTCTTAGTTAAACAAATTTACAAAACTTTAAAAAAATGTAAGTTTTTTTTTTTTTAACCTGTGGTCATTTATCAGCAGATATTTTGCATAAAATATTTGTTTATCATATGCTATTGAATGAATAGTATCAACAGTGAACTTCATATACTCTCCTGGACTTAGCCAATGACAGCTCTGTGCTTTTTTTTCAAAAATAAAAACTGAATATCTTGATTTGTTCTATGCCATTGAAATTTGATGGCTTAGAAGGGGTAAAGTTTTATTGAGATATTTTGAGCTCAGGGCCAAGACTGGAATTTTTCCGAATGAGAAGATCCACCCTCAATCACTATTATTAAACACTATAGGTGTGGAAATTTGTTCTTGCTCTTGTTATCTAAACACCTGAATAATATCTTCAATTTTACATCTCGTTGCACAAAGCCCTCAATATTTACCATCTGTCCATTTACAGAAAAAGTTTGCGGAACCCTACCATAGGCATTGGACTGAGAGCCAGCTGGATCTTATAGGAAAACATTTACCCTGCAAGCAAACCCAGTATCTGTTACAAGGTTCCCCAACCCTGTTCTCCTTTGGGGCTCCCTGGTCATTCTCAGCACTACTCTTCATGTTCCTTTAGGTGGGATCAACTGTTGTCCCATTCCTTCATTTAAGGGTCTTAATCTCTGTGTCATGGCAACCTACTGTCAGTCAAAAAGTTATTTTTTTTATTCCCAAGAGATCTGATAGGTACTAATTTAAACAAGCCAGAGAGCTTGTTATTTTTACTGTCCCTTTTTTATTCCTATATCAAGTTACGAGATATAAAAATCTCCATAAAGATCACCCAGTGATGAACTGGAATAGAAAACTGTCTAGAGAGCTATTAAATTGTAGCCTCCAGTTATCTCTGTCTTTGTTTATAAGAGAAGGAATTTAAAAGCTGCAGATGTGCTGAGTTACTAAATACTTTCGGGGGGAGTATAAACTTACTAATTCAGCAGTATCTATTTCAGTAACTATGCTAATCTAAGACCACTTTGGTGAAAGTGATTCTTAGTGGAACTAAAAAGAGCAAATAATTTTCTTTTATAAGCTTTAGTGGCTTGAAATATCTTAAACATTGGCTGCATGTGTAGCAAATTGATTTACATCCTTACTGCTAATAAAATGCTTATAAACCCTTACTCTAATATTTGTATTCATGGATAAAAGAAATCAGTGCTACTAAATTGAGATTAAGACAAAGATGAAGCTTAGAAATAATTTGTGACCAGGAAATAAAATGTAGGTAGTTAGTCTCCAGAGCATATATTACTGTTGTTGAAAAAGCAAAAATCCTTCCAAACAAAAATTCACAGATTTTTTTTCTTCTTTTGCAGAACTTAGACTCACTGAGAGAGAATTTTCATTTGGTACTTTCAGGGATAGTTGTTTATTTTTATTAGCCATCTGTAGTGGCCATTAAACTGACCCTTAATGGGGTCAGTCATTTTTGAATTATCCAAGGTTTTGAAAAATAATGTTTCACTCCCTAGCCTAACCCCCACAACCCTACCCAAGGGAACACCTGTTTCATTAAAAGATGTTTTATTTTTATATTCTTAATTTGGACTCTCCCTTTTTTAAATTACAAATAACCTATCAACATCCATGTTGACTTCTTGATAAACTGAGTTTTTCTTCCAGAAAATTTAAGTAAAGTTGAACATGTGATCAGTATGCCATTCTGTCATTACCAGGATGAGAATATACTCTTTTAGTGTCAATATAGTATCTTTAGTGGGAAAAACCCCAAATTCTTAATGGAATGGTTAATCTGATGATATTCTGAGTCATTGAAGTATTGACAACCTATCTGATCCATAAATGTATTTATAAACACAGAACTGTTAAAAGATTAAGTGAGGCATATTACAATTTTCAGGAGTTTAATTGAGCAAAAATTGATTTGAATTGGTTAGTGCCAACCTGGATGTGGGTAGGAATGCTCCACAGACAGGAGCCAGGGGAAAGACTTCTATAGAGCAAAGGCAGAAGCAAAGTAAGGAAATGATTTGATTGGCTATAGCTTAAGGGTTTGTCTTATTTGGAAAGGACTAGGTTGCTGTTAGTTGTCCTTAACTTTTGATTTCTTAACCTTGATACATTTATAGGCTTACATTTTGGTTTTTTATATTGACTGCTAAGGTATTAGAATTATCTCAGTCTAATGGACTCCTCGGCTAATTAACACAATTGATAATCCATATATCATTTATTCTTTCCTAATTTTTTATAAAGAGTTTCAGGTCAAAATTTAACTAGCATGTAGTATTTTAGTCCTCTTTTTCCACAACATCCTTTAGAAGAAATACACTTCCTGTTGTAAACCACACAGAGGGGATTGCTTTGGCACATCTCAGGCTGAGTGAACACTATCCAAAAATAGAGCCAAATTTCTTTAAAGACTATTCAATTAAAGCAGTTTTTACATTAGCAATAAGCTCAATTTTTCATTGCATACCACATCAATTTAAAAGAAAAAACAATAGGTCCACTCAATATTTCCTCGGTTTTGAAGTGTCTATTTTTTAAGTGTAGTAATGGCCTATACCTAAAATCATGACCTTCATTTTTGTTGACAGTATCGATCAAAGTGGGGAATGACCCTGTATTAATTTCCTTTTGGCAGCTGTAACAGATTATCAAAAACCTGGTGTCTTAAAATAATGCACATTTATTCTCTTACAGTTTTAGAAGCCAAAAGTCCAAAATGAGTGTCATTGGGCAGGCTAAAAACAAGGCATCAGCAGGGCTATTCTCCCTGGGAGCACTAGGGAGAAAAGCAATCTGTTTGCTTCTTAAAAATTTTTCCAGTTCTAGAGCTGCATTCCTTGGCTTGTGTCCCCTACCCCTATCTACAATTACTGTAGCATAGCACCCTCACCTCTCTTTTTCTTTCTCTCTCCCTCCCTCCCACCTTCTCTCCCTCCTCACCCCAGCTAAGGTTGTCATATTGCCTTTATTTTTCTATGTCAAATCATAGAAATCTCTGAGATAACTTTTGTCTCCTTTTTATAAAGATACATGTGATTGCATTTGGGGCGACCTCCATAATCCAGGCTAATCTCCTCATCTAAAAATCCTTAATTTAATCACATTGGTAGTCTCTTATAGGTAACATTCAGTTTCCAGAGATTAGCACCTGAATATTTTAGGGACCATTATTCAGCCAAAAACAGACTCCACACTTACAGTTTAACATTTAGTTTATAACCTGTATGCCTCAGATTACTAACCAAGTGTGTTTTTATTTCTGGAGCACCACAAATTTTAAGTAAATATTAACTTATATGTATAACTACTACCATTTATATATTCATGTGCATGCCATTGTTATTACTAAAATATAAATTCAAGGGAATGGAAGTCACAGTGACCTCATCCCAGGATAAATCTGGAATTACAACTAAATTGGGGAGAAATCTCCTGGAACAAACAACTGAACAAGAGCAAGAGAGAAACCTTATAACCTCTGACACACAGAAGAATCAGCTTCAGCACAACCTGACTGGTAAGGAGTGTGGTGGAGACTCTAGAAGGCTGGCTGGGCACCATCAGGTGGCAGCCCCAGAGGGATATCTAAGTGGCCAGTTGGACCCCCCTGAGAAGAGTGGGGTCTAAACCATAAGCAGGGATCCCCAACCTACAGCACCAGAGCCCAAAAAGTACACAAATAACAGCCAGCTGAGAAAAGCAGCAAGGTAGCTCTCTGCCAGAGGCCACTGGCTGGAGACTGAAAGAGTCGTATAAAACGTCAACAGAGAAATTTTCACTTGCAGCCACTTTGGGCTCCAGCAAAGACGAGGGCACAGTGGGCTAGAGGCGCTTGAGGAGGAACTGGGAAAAGGAGGCTTTGGGGAAAGAACTAAGAGGGTAGCCGCTGGGATGCCAGTGCTGAGTCATCCCCCCATGCTGCAGCAGATGAAGTGTCAGGCAGGCCACTCCCTTCTGAGTGGCAGCAACCTGAGGGGAAATAATGGCCACATCCCCAGAAGGGATTCTGCCCCACCATATGGTGCTTAAGCCTGACTGCTGAGCGCAGAGTGACTAGATTAACAACTGAAGCAGGCAGCCACAGATAGTAGATCCCTGAAATTCTCAAACAGACTGCGTGAGGTCAGACAGGGTCAACATCTGACATTGCCAGATGTGGATCCAGAAAGAAAAAACAGTGGTAAATACTAGAGGCTACCGAGATGAAATCCACTGTGGTGTTCTCCATGATTTACGATATTTTCTTTACTACATGGCTTTTTAATATTCATTTCTTGTCCATCAAGTTAGTGTATATTAAGACACTAGATTTTACACTGTAGTTTATCTCTCTTCTTTCTTATAATAGTCTTAATCTCTTTACACCCTTATTAATGCTGGTTCATTTGCTATTGATAGTGGAATTGTGGGGGGGAGCTATTTTTGCAGATGTGGTTTTTCTTTCCTGGGTTTTGTGGTTTTGTTCTGGCAGTATCTGCACAATAACACACAAAACGTGGTGGGCAGAGTGACCTCAGTTAATCAGCTGGAGGGAGGGACCCATCAAAGAATGACCCAACAACAATCAAAACCCAGTTACTTCCAGAGAGCCAACATAAACGGCATAAAAGGTATCCCAGAAGCATCAAAGTCAAGAGATCAAGGAGACCGTAGCACTGAATCTCATAGGTCTCTTACTATAGAAGTTCACAAAACAAAATTAGGGAGTCAAAACAGACCATTTTAAGAAGCAGAAGCAAAAAAGAAAAGTCTTATAAATAATTAGAAGAAAAAGAAAGAGCCCACAATCGAAAGGAAAGGAGGAATGCTCAGAAAGTGCTAAATTAAATACAGGCAAGTCAACTATCAGATATTGATTTCAAAATAATAGTTAAAGGGAAGCTCAATGAGCTCAGTTAGAATTACCAAAAACTACAGGGAAACTACAAGGAACTTACTGCAAACTATATCAGCATGAAAAAGGACATAGAAACTATCAACATGAACCAAGAGGAAATGAAGAATAACATTTCTGAATTGAAGAACACGGTAGAAGGAATTAAAAGCAACCTAGGTGAAGCAGAGGATCAAATTAGGGAGCTGGAGGACAAGGTAGAAAAAATTCTCAGATAGGGCAAGGAAATTTAAAAAATACCTAAAAAGAATGAAGAGGTGTTAAGGGAAAGGCAGGACAATATGAAATGCAATAATACCCGTATAATGGGGATACCAGAAGGAGAAAAGGGGAGTAAGGATAGAAAACCTATTTGAAAAAGTAATGATGGAAAGCTTCTCCAATTTGAGGAGAGAAAAAATCACCCAAGTAAGGAAGCACAGAAGGTCCCAATCAAGAGGAACCCAATGAGACCCACTCAAAGACATGTCATAATTAAAATGGCAGATATCAAGGACAAAGAGAGACTCTTAAAGGCACCGAGGAAGAAACAAGAAGTAACATAAAAGGGAGCCCCAATAAGGCTGGCAGCTGACTTCTCCACAGAAACACTACAAGCTAGAAGGGAATGGCAAGAGCTATTCTAAGTAATGAAAACCAAAGGCCTGCAACCAAGACTACTCTACCCAGCAAGGCTCTCAATTAAATTGGAAGGCGAAATAAGGAGTTTCCCAAAGAAGGCTAAAAGAATATACCTCTTCCAAACCAGCATTGCAAGACATGCTACAGGGACTACTTTAAGAAGATGACCAAAAAGAGTTAGAGGTAGAGAGGAACAGTAGTACAAAAGGAAAAAATGAATAACTCCCTATCAATAATAACTTTAAATGTAAATGGATTAAATACTCCAATTAAAAGACATAGACTAGCTGAATGGATAAGAAAACAGGACCCATACCTCTGCTGTCTGCAAGAGACCCACCTCAGAACAAAAGACCTACACAGGCTGAAAGTAAAGAGTTGAAAAAAAATATTCCAAGCAAATGGACAGGGAAAAAAAGCTAGGGTAGCAATACTTTTATCAGACATCATAGACTTCAAAACAAAGGCCATAAAAAGAGACACAGAAGGATGCTTCATAATACTCAAAGGAAGAATCCATCAAGAAGACATAAACATTGAAAACCTATATGCACCCAACATAGGAGGACCCAAAGATATAAGGAAAGTCCTGGAGGACTTTAAGAATGATAAAAGCAGCAACGCACTTATAGTAGGGGATTTTAACACCCACTGTAACAATGGATAGATCATCCAAACAAAATATCAACAAGGATATTGTGGAACTGAATGACACATTAGATAAAATAGACCTAACTGATATATACAGAACCTTTCATCCCAAAAAGCAAAATACATATTCTTTTCAAATGCACATGGAACATTTTCAAAGGTAGACCGCATGATAGAACACAAAACAAACCTCAGTAAATTGAAGAAAACTGAAATCATATCAAGCATTTAATCAGACCACAAGGGCTTGAAACTAAAAACCAACCTCAAGGACAAAACTCAAAATTATTCAAACTCATGAAGACTGAGCAGCATGCTATTAACAATGAATGGGTCAATCATGAGATCAAAGAAGAAATTAAAGTTTCTGGAAACCAATGAACATGAACACACAACAGTCCAAAGCCTATGCGAAACAGCGAAGGCCATCCTGAGAGGAAAGTTCATAGCAATACAGGCCTACCTCAAAAAGATAGAAACATTTCACATAAATAACCTAACCCTATGTCTACAAGAACTGGAGAAACAACAACAAACAAAGGCCAGAGTGAGTAGAAGGAAGGAAATAATCAAGATCAGAGCAGAATTGAATGGCATAAAGACTAAAATAACAATTCAACAGATCAATAAATCCATGAGCTGGTTCTTTGAGAACATAAACAAAATTGACAAGCCTTTAAGTAGACTCATCTAGAAAAAGAGGGAGAGGACCCAAATAAATAAAATCAGAAATGAAAGGGGAGAAATTACAACTGATACCACAGAAATACAATGGATTGTAAGACATTACTAGGAATAACTATACGCCAAGAAATTTGAAAACCTGGATGAAATGAAGAAATTTGAAGAAAAATATCATCTTCTAAAACTGAATGAAGAAGAGGCAGAAAACCTGAAGACACCAATAACAGCTGGTGAAATTGAAGTAGTCATCAAAAAACTCCAGGCACACAAAAGCCCTGGTGCAGATGGTTTCACAGGAGAATTTTACAAAACATTTACAGAACAACTAACCCCTATCCTTCTCAGATTATTCCAAAAATTCCAAGAAGATGCAAGAGTCTCAAACTCTTTTTATGGGGTTGGCATCATCCTAACCCCAAAACTAGATAAAGACACAACAAAGAAAGAAAACTACAGGCCAATATCACTGATGAACATAGGCACAAAAATCCTAAAAAAATATTGGTAATCCACATCCAGCAATACATTAAAAAGGTCACCCACCATGATCAAGTGGGATTCATCCCAGCAATGCAAGGATGGTATAATATTTGCAAGTGAATAAATGTAACACATCACGTAAACAAAAGGAAAGACAAAAAGCACATGATCATATCAATAGATGTGGAAAAAGCATTTGATATGGTACAGCACCCATTTATGATAAAAACACTCTGCAATGTGGGAGTAAAGGGGGCATAACTCAACATAATAAAGGCTATATACAAGAAACCTACATCCAACATTATGCTGAATGGGCTAAAACTAAAAGCTTCCCCACTGAGATCGGGAACAAGACAAGGATGTCTGCTTTCACCACTTCTATTCAACATAGTTTTGGAAGTCCTAGCCACAGCCCTCAGACAAGAAAAAGAAATAAAAGGCACCCAAATTGGAAAGGGGGAAGTAAAGCTGTCATTGTTTGCAAGTGACATGATAATGTACATAGAAAACTCTATAGACTCTACTAGAAAACTACTCAACCTAGTAAGGGAATTTGGCAAAACAGCGGGATGTAAAGTCATTACTCAGAAATTGAGGACATTTTTGTACACCAACAATGAAATATCAGAATCAGAGATCAGGAAAAAAAAATCATATTTGCTATAGTAACAAGAAAAATAAATTATCCAAGAATAAACCTAACCAAGGACGTAAAAGATGTGTATTTAGAAAACTACACAGCACTGAAGAAATTAAAGAAGACACAAACAAATGGAAGCATATACCATGTTAATGGATTAGAAGAATTAATATCGTTAAAATGTCCATACTTCCCAAAGTAATCTATAGATTCAATGCAATCCCTATTAAAACACCAGTGATATATTTCACAGATATAGAACAAACATTTCAAAAATTTATATTGAACCATAAATGACCCCAAATATCTGCAGCAATTTTGAGAAAGAAGTTCAAAGTAGAAGGGATCACAATACCTGACATCAAACTATATTACAAGACCACTTTAATCAAAACATTCTGGTACTGGCGTAAAAACAAACAGATAGGATAATAGAACAGAATAGAGAGCCCAGAAATAAACCCATGTCTCTATGGTCAATTAATATTCGACAAAGGGGACAGGAACACAAATTGGAGTAAACATAGCCTCTTCAACAAATAGTGTTGGAAGATCTGGACAGCTACATGCAAAAAAGTGAAACTCGACCAACAACTTACACCATATAGAAAAATAAACTCAAGGTGGCTAAAAGACTTAAATATAAGTCGTGACACCATAAAAGTCCTAGTGGTGAACATAGGCAGGAAAATCTCAGATATTCCATGAAGCAATATTTTCACCAATATGTCTTGTAGAGCAAGGGACATAAAGGAAAGAATAATTGAATTGGACTTCGTCAAAATAAAACCATCTGCAGCACTAAAGTAAACAGTAGCAAAATGAAAAGGGAACCAACCATAATGAAAAATATTTTTGCCATTGATACTTTGGACAAGGGTTCGATCTCCAAAATATATAAAGAACTCACACGACTCCACTCCAGGAAGACAAACAATCCAATTAAAAAATGGGAAAGGGCCTGAACAGACACTTCCCCAAGGAGGACATACAGAGGGCACAGAGACATGTGAAAGGATGCTCAGCATCACTAGCCATCAGAGACATGTAAATTAAAACCACAATGAGATACCACTTCACACCTGTCAGAGTGGCCTTCATAAACAGACAACGAGCTCTGGTAAGATTGTGGGGAAAAGGGAACCCCAGCACACTCTTGGTAGGATTGCAGACTGGTGCAGCTACTGTGGAGAACAGTGTGGACTTTCCTCAAAAAACTAAAAATGGAACTGCCTTATGGCTCAGCAATTCCACTGCTGGGATTATACCCTAAGAATCCTGACACACCCATTCAAAAGAACCTATGCACCCCAATGTTCATAGCAGCACAATTTACAATAGCATAGTATTGGAAGCAACCTCAGTACCCAACACTAAATGAGTGGATCAAAAAAATATGGTACATTTACACAATGGAATACTACAGAGCAGAAAGAAAGAAGGAACTCTTACCCTTCACCAGAGCATGGATGGTACTGGAGAGCATTATGCTAAGTGAAGAAAGCCAGGCAGTGAAAGACAAATACCATATGATCTCACCTATAAGTGGAACCTAATGAACAAAACAAGCAAGCATGCAATATATAACCAGCAACATAGAAATAAAGAACAAACTGACATTAACCAGAGGGCAGTTGGAGAGGGATAATGAGGGAGAAGAAGGGAAAGGGTAGTCAAGGAACATGTATAAATGATCCAGTGACAAAGCCAAAGGAGGGAAAGATTGATGGTGGGAGGTGATGGTGGTGGGGCAGGTGAAAGTGGTGGTGGGAAAATGAAGACAAGTATACTTGAACAATAAAAAAGAAATAGAAAAATAAAATATAAATTCATTTCATAAAGAGATCTAAGGGTTCTGCCTCAGACAAGTTATCCTTAAATAAAACACTTTTAGTACAGAATTCATCTCTTTTCACCTATACTATCCTTATAAAATGATAATTTATAAAGATATAAAGTGTATAAGTTATGAATAATGTATATAAAGCAGAGAATCTGCTATAATATGAATTTAATAAATGTCTGCAAGTATTATTGTGTTGGATGTTCTGCAAACTGAATGGAAGTATTACAAAACTAAAAATCTAGTAGCAGTACACTTTTCTCATGTTGCAAGAAAAAGAATGCAAAAAGATGGAATTAAATAACCTTTTTTGGCTCATAATTTTTGTTTAAAACTTTGAGACCCATTACTGCTAAACTGTTGTTACTGAAGGTTAACAGTGATGGAATAAGAAGCCAAGAAATATTAGGGGGACATTGGGAATCAATCAGTTATGTTTAGTTCAAAAGTTTGTTTTATTTACTTGTGCTCAGAGTTGTGATTTTATATTTTATACTCAAGTCACAGTAGTATGTGTGGCACTAAAATTATTCTTCATATGAATCAATCAAATACATCAATATTTTATCATGTTATTAAAAGAGCACCATAACTTTCAAGTATACCAGCATCTGAACAAGTTTGAACGTTATTAATGAAAAACATTCTCTATTATCAGGGAGCTTACCCTTCATGATGGGCTAAAATTCTGGTTCCCAACCCTGGATGCTCATTAAGTTCTCCTGGGGAGCATTAAAATGTCCCCAACTCCAGTCTGCAGTAAAGACCAACTAAATAAGAATTTGTGGTGTGAGGCCAGAGTATCGGCATTTTTAAAGCTCATCAGGTGTGGTATAGGGAATATTGTTAATAATATTGTAATAATTATACATAGTGTCAGATGGATACCAGACTTACCGGGGTGATCACTTCATAAGTTACATAAACATCTGATTGCTGTGTTATACATCTGAAACTAATATAATATTGTATGTCAACTGTAATTGAAAAATAAAAAATTGTAAAAACAACTCACGACATCTGTGAAGCACAATAAAGTGAAATGGAATAAAAATAAATAAAGTTCCCCTGTTCCAGTGGGCAGCCAAGGTTGAGAACACTAGACTAAAGGAACACATGACACAGCGACCAATACAAATAATGAGATCAAAAGTTCCATGGTCATGATCAGAATGCAGTGCAAATTCAGAGAAGAGAGTGTTTTGATTAGTAAAGGAGGGAGGAGATGGAAAAAAGACCTGAGCCCCAAAACTGGGCAGTAAAGAAGGAAAGAGTGAAAGAGAGGATGACAGGCATATTAAGGGTAAAAAAGTTGTCAGTGGAAAATGGAAAAAGTCTGAAATTTTTCATTATGGGATTTAAAAATGGCGGTGAAGGGAAGATATTCTTCAGTCCATTTGTTTTTGTGGGCGTCTTTTTAAAAGTTTCCTCCCTCCCACCACAACCAGGCCTTGACATCTCTACATAATTAGTGTTAAACACCAAAATGCATTATTGAGAAACACACACACTTTCTATCAAGAAACAAAGGGATCATCATGAGCAGAAGACAGAAATACCTACTAGGAATCTGTCCAGACTCAGCATCTTTGAAGCAAAAGGCAACTTTATAGCCTGAACCTATATGTGTCTAAATCATATATTTTAAACACTTTTTTTCCAATTAAAGTTTACATTAAATACTGTTTTGTATTAGTTTCAGGTACACGGCATAATGGTCAGACAATCACATACTTTACAATGTGTTCCCACTGATATTTCCAGTACCCACCTGGCACCACACATAGTCATTACAATATTATTGACTATATTCCCTCTGCTGTACTTTACATCCCCATGACTGTTTTGTAACTACCAGTCTACTATTTTTCCTTTTTATTGAATTTAGTGGCATGACACTGGTTAACAAAATTATACAGTTTTCAGGTGCACAATTCTACATCACATAATCTGTACACTGTATTGTATGTTCACCACCCCAAGTCAAATCTCCAACCATCACCATTTTCCCCCATACCTTCCTCCACCATCCAACAACTCCCCTCCCCTGGCAGTCACCACACTGTTGTCCTGTCCATGAGTTTTTTCTATCTTTTTTTTTTTTTGCTCAATCTTTCCACACTCCTCACCTAGCCACATCCTCAACCAACAGCTGTAAGCCTGCTTTCTATCTATGAGTCTGTCACTATTTTGCTTGTTAGCTCATTTTGTTCATTACATTTCACATATGAGTGAAAGCATATGGTACTTGTCTTTCTCTGGCTGGCTTATTTCACTTAGCATAATGCTCTCAGGTCTATCCATGCTGTTGCAAAAAGTAAGATTCCCTTTTTTATGGCTGCATAATATTCCATTTTGTAAGTGTCCCACAGATTTTTTATCCACTCATCTACAGATGGACATGGGGGCTGCTTGCAAATCTTGGCACTGTAAATAACATTGCACTGAACATAGAGGTGGATATATTCTTTTGAATTAGTGTTTTTGGTTTCTTTGGATATAGTACCAGAAGTGGAATTGCTGGCTTATAGAGCAGTTCCATTTTTAATTTTTTGAGGAAATTCTGCACTGTTTTTCACAGTGGCTGCACCAGTCTGCATCCCCACCAACAGTGCAAAAGGGTTTGCCTTTCTCCACATCCTAGCCAGTACTTGTTGTTTGTTGATTTATTGATGATAGCTATTCTGACAGGTGTGAGATGATATCTCATTGTGGTTTAAATTTCCATTTCTCTGATGATTAGAGATGTTGAATATCCTTTCATATGTTTATTGACCATCTGTATGTCCTCTTTGGAATAGTGTCTATTCAGGTCCTTTGGCCAGTTTTAAATTCATTTGTTTATTTGTTTGTTTGTTTTGGTGTTGAGTTGATTGGGTTACTTATAAATTTTGGATATTTAACCCTTTATCAGATATATTATTGGTGAATATGTTCTCCCATTGACTAAGCTGTCTTTTCATTTTGTTGATTGTTTCTTTTGCTATGCAAAACCTTTTTAGTTTGATGTAGTCTCATTTTTTTGTTTGTTTGTTTGTTTCCTTTGCCTGGGGAGATACGAAGTTTGTCCAGAATGCATACAGCCATGTACTATGAAAAATAGAGGCATTTATTGAAGAAGATACAAGATACAAGAAGCATTGTACATAGGGTAATGACACTTCAGTCCCCTTCAAGGTAGGCACCTTGGGACCTCACACAGTTCTCCCAATTGCCAATGGCTGCCATGTCATATTTTCCTGAATCTGATTGATGATCTGAAATCTCTTCCCTTTCAAAGGTGATTTTAGTTTTGGGAAAACCAGAAGTCACAGGGTGCCAAATCTGGGCTGTAGGGGCCTGCGTCACCTGGGTGATTTGATGTTTCGCCAAAAAGCTCTGCAGGAGACATGATGCATGAGTGAGCATGTTGTTGTGACGAAGCTGCCAATCAACAGTTGCCCATAGCTGTGGCCTTCTGATTCATCTGAATAGTTTCCGTGGAGAAATGTTCAAGCTTAATGCAAAATTTGACGCAGATTCGTTACTTTAATTGCTCAGACGTTTTGAATGTGACAACCACACAATACACATGCTCACTCAAGGGAGTCTCCTGCCCCCACTGGTTAGTATAGTGAAGTTGTCATTCTTCACACAGGCACATTCCAGTCCACTCTCCTTGGCTACCAGGTTACATCGATGTCAGGCAAACCGTTTTTGTAATATTAACAATGGCTGGACTTTTTCTGGACAGACCTCATGTATCAGAAAAAATATCATTATGAGAAATATCTGATATTTTACTGCCTATGTTGTCTTCTATGGTTTTTATGATTTTGAGTCTTATTATTATTCAATCCATTTTGGGATTATTCTTGTATGTGGTATAAGAAAGTGGTCTGGTTTCATTATTTTGCATGTATTTGTCCAATTTCCCCAACAAAATCTATTGAATAGATTGTCTTCACATCATTACATGTTCTTTCCCCCTTTGTCAAATATTCACTGTCCATATAGGTGTGGGTTTATTTCTGTGCTCTCTACTCTGTTCAATTAACCCCTATGTCTGTTTTTATGCCAATACCATGTTGTTTTGTTTACTGTAGCCTTGTAGTATAGTTTGATATCAGGTATTATGATACTTTCTACTTTGTTCTTTTTTCTCACAATTGCTGTGGCTATTCAGGGTCTTTTGCAGATCATATAAAATTTAAGATTATTTGTTCTAGTTCTGTGAAAATGGCTTTGGTATTTTGATAGGGATTGCACTGAGTCTATAGATTGCTTTGGGTGGTATCGATATTTTAATGATGTTAATTCTTCCTATCCATGAGCACAGTATATATTTTAATTGATTTGTATCTTCTTCAATTTTGTCTTCAATGTCTATAATTTTCTGAGTACAGGTTTTTACCTCCATGGTAAAATTTATTTATTTTTTATGCAATTGTATATGGGATATATTTCTTATTTTGTCTTTCTGATAGTTTATTATTTGTGTTTGAAATGCAATTTATTTCTGAATATTTATTTTGTATCCAGCTATGTTCCTTAGCTCATTAATCATTTCTAGTAGTTTTTTGGTGGAATCCTTATGGTTCTCTATATAATGTGCCATGTGATCTGCAAATAATGATAATTTTACTTCTTTCTTTCTAGTTTGGATGTATTTTATTTCTTCTTCTTGTCTGATTGCTGTGGCTAGAATTTACAGTACTATGTTGAATAGAAGTGGTGAAAGTAGACAACCCTTTCTTGTTCCTAATCTTAAGCAAGATGCTTTTAGCTTTTCCCTGTTGAGTATGATGTTAGCTGTGTTTCTCATATACAGCTTTTATTATGTTGTGGTATATTCCTTCTCTTCCCACTTTGGTAAGAGTTTTTATCATAAATAGATGTTGGATTTTCACAAATGCTGTTTCTCCATCTATTGGTATAATTACATGAATTTTATCCTTCATTTTCTTATGTGGTGTATCATGTTAATTGATTTGCAGGTATTTTATCAACCTTGTATCCCAACAATATATTCTATTTGGTCATGTTGTATAATCTTTTTAATGTATTTCTGAATTTGTTTTGCTAAGTTTTTGAGGATTTTTTGCATCTATTTCCTCAGGGATATTGGTCTCTAATTATTTTTCTTTGTAGTGTCTTTATCTGGTATTGAAATTAGGATAAAAGTGTCCTCATAAAATGAGCTTGGCAGTCTTTCCTCCTCTTGAATTATATTGGAATAGTTGAGAAGAAGAGGTGTTAGTTTTTATTTGAATGCTTGATAAAGTTTACCCATGAAGCTATTCGTTTCAGGATTTTTGGTTGTCAGAAGTGTCTTGATTATTGCTTTAATTTCATTAATTGTAATCTGTCTGTTTTGATTTTCTGTTTGTTTTTTATTCAGTTTTGGGAGATTGTAAATTTCTAGGTATTTATCTATTTTGTCCAGATTGTCCAATTTGTTCGCATATAGTTGTTTGTAAAATTTACTTATGATCCTTTGTATTTCAGTGGTGTCAGTTGTTATTTTTCTTCTTTCATTTCTAATTTTATTTATTTGGGACCTCTCTTTTTTTCCTTGATGAGCTTGTTTAAAGGTTTATCATTCTTGTTTATCTTTTTAAAGAACTAATTCTTGGATTCATTGATCTTTTGTGTTTTTTTTTAAGACTTTATTTTGTTTACTTCTGCTCTGATCTTTATTATTTCCTTCCTTCTACTCACTTTGGGCTTTGCTTGTTGTTCTTTTCTACTTCCTTCAAGTGTAAAATTAGGTTGTCTATTCGAGATTTTTCTTCTTCCTTGAGTAAGACTTGTATTGTTATAAATTTTCCTCTTAAGACTGCATTTGGTGTGTCCCATAGATTTTTGGTCATTTTGTTTTTATTTTCATTTTTCTCAACGTATCTTTTGATTTCTACCTAATTTATCATTAACCCATGCATTGTTTAGTAGCATGTTATTTAGCTTCCATGTGTTTGTGTGTTATTTAGTTTTTTTCCTTGTAATTAATTTCTGGTTTCATACCATTAGGATCCAAGAAGATGCTTGATATGATTTCAGTCTTCTTAAATTTATTGATGCATGCTTTGTGAACTAATATGTCATCTTTCTTGGGAAAGTTCCATGTGCACTTGGAAAGAATGTATACTCTGCTGTTTTTGGTTGAAGTACTCTACAAGTATTAATTAAATCCATCTGGTCCATTGTGTCACTTAAAGCCATTGTTTTCTTGTTGATTTTCTGTCTGGAAATCTATCCATTGATGTCAATGGGGTGCTAAAGTCCTCTACTATGATTGTATCTGTCAAACCTCTCCCTTTATGTCCACCATGATTTGCTTTATATATTTAGGTTCTCCTATGTTGGGTGCATAAATGTTTACAGGGATTATATCCTTTTGTTGGATTGATCTTTTTATAATTATGTAATGTTCTTCTCTGTCTCTTATTATAACCTTCATTTTAAAGTCTATTTTACCTGATGTAAGTATTTCTATCCCAGCCTTTTTTTCCATTCATACTTTCATGAAATATGTTTTTCCATCCCTTTACTTTTGGTCTATATTCCCTTCAATTGGAAGCGGGCCTCTGGTAGACAGCGTATATATATGGGCCTTGCTTTCTTACACATTCAGCTACCCTATGTTTTTTGATAGGGACATTTAAGCCATTTACATGTAGAGTGATTATTTATAGGTACATAGTTATTGCCATTTTATTATTCATATTTATGTTTCTTTTTTCCTTTGTTTCTTCTTAAAGAAGTCCCCAGAGGCAGATTTAATGGCAGGTGCACCAGGTGCACCAGGTGCACGCCCTGGGCCCTGATTTCTGAAGGGTCCCACAAAACTCCAACTTTACACTTTTTTCTAATGACACCAAGTTTGGTTTCATATGTGCAATTTTAATTATGTACAAGTTTACAATTGTCAGTAAAACCTGATAGTATGTTTAAATATTTTCTTCTGTGCCCAGGGCCTCAACAGACCTTAATCCACCTCTGGAAGTCCCTTTAACATTTCTTGTAATATTGATTTGGTGGTGATAAACTCTTTTCGCTCTTTTTTGCCTGGGAAGCTCTTTATCTCTCCTTTAATTTTAAATTATAGTGTTGCCAGGTAGAGTAGTCTTGGTTATAGTTTCTTGCTTTTCACCACTTTGAATATTTTGTGTCATTTTCTTCTGGCCTGAAAGGTTTCTGTTGAGAAATCAGCATATAGTTTTATGGGAGCTCCGTAGTAGGTAACTAAAGGTCCTCCTTTTGTGGTTTTTAATATTCTCTCATTTTCTTTAGCCTTCATTATTTTAATTATAATTTGTCCTGATGTGGACCTCTTTTGGTTATCTTGTTTGGGACTCTGCACTTCCTGGTATAGTATGTCTTTTTTCTTTGCCAGGTTAAGGAAGTTTTCAGTCACTATTTTTATAAATAAGTTCTCAATTCCTTGCCCTCTCTCTTCTTCTTCTGGTACTCCTATGATGCAAATATTGTTTTGCTTGATGTTTCCACAGAGGTTCCTTAAATTATTCTTATTTTTTAAGTTCTATTTTCTTTTTGCTGTTCTGACTGGGTGTTTTCTGGTACCTTGTTTCTCAAATTACTGATTCGATTCTCTGCTTCATCTAGTCTGCTGTCGATTTCTTCTAGTGTACTCTTCATTTCAGCTACTGTATTTTATTTTCTCACTAGTTCTTTTTTATGGTTTTTATGTCCTTCTTACAGTTACTATCTCTTTGTTGAAGTTTTCACTAAGTTCATTCATTCCTTCCCTAAGTTCCTTGAGCATCCTTATAACCTGTTTTTGAACTGTGTATTCGTTAGATTGCTTTCCTCCATCGCATTTAGCTATTTTTCTGGAAATTTCTCCTATCTTTCATTTGGAACATGTTTCTTTCCTCATTTTGGCTGTCTCTGTGTTTGTTTCTATCTATTAGGTTGATCCACTACATATCCCAGTCTTGGAAGAAGAGCCTTATGTAGTAGGTGTCTTTTGGGGCCCAGTGGTGCAGTCACCCTGATCCCCTGACCTGAGTTCTCCAGGTGTGTCACTTCTGTGTATTGCATGTGTCATCCTGTTGTAATTGAGCCTTGATTGAAGTTGGTACCTCGGTGGGTGGGCTTGAGCCTCAAGCTGGCTGGCTGAGAATTTGCCACAAACACAGTATATGATCTGCTCTGCAGGGGCTGACTCCTTGGTGCAGTATTTGCTCCAGTGGGGTCTGGTGCATGCCAAGACTTCCCTTTGGGTGTGCCACTTGTGGAATTAATTGAGTGGTGCTCTGTTGTGGTATGAAGGTGGCTACCAGGTTCATCATTTCTGGGGTATCTTGGGAGGAACTATGGTGCAGGTCAAAGTCAGACACTGACTCTGACCAGCACAGGACTTTCTGTTAGGTGCTACAAAGTGATTTGTGGTTGGTAGTTGCCTGCACTGTGCCTGGATGCACTTGGGAGAGGTTCCTCTTCACTATCCAAGACTGTCCAAGACTGGCTGCCAGGGCTTGGAGCAGTCATCAAAAGCCGTAAGGCACCCAGATCTGCCACCACTGACCAGCTTCCCTTAAGGTTCAGCCCTTAAGAGCTCATTGGGTAGTGTGTGACTGTGGTGATGCATGGCATCAGGGAGTCACCAGGGTCAGGTTGGTGGTGTTTACCAGATTAACATAGATTCAGAGTTGTCACTGGTGGAGGACCTGAGACCACTCTGCAAAAGTCTCAGTGTATACTTATGCCAGCCACCACCCACCTAGGGGCTGCGGAGCTTTGTGGTGGGGTGGGTTCTCAGGGAGTTGTCACAATGAAGGCTTTTGCAGATTCAGATTTGGTCTTATAGGAAGAGGGTTCAACACAGGGACAATGGTGGCTGTCCCTTCAGTCATTACCCTAAAGCTACACAACTCAGTTTCTCCCTGTATGTCTCTGGTACTCCCCAAACTTGACCAGAATTCCTCAAGAGTTTTGAAAGAAAGATTTCAGTGCAGGCATAGGCTGGTTGCTGCCAACAGAGCCTCGGGCAGTGCACAAGTTGGATAGAGAAGGGTATTAGGGAGTTGTCAGAGCGGAGCTAGCCGAGTTCACTGAGCTAATGTAGATTCAGATTTGGCCCTACGAATGGATGGCTTAACCAGGAAAGATGATGACAGTTAGCAGTGAGGAAGGAGGGCTCAGCACAGGGACAATGGTGGTTGTCCCTTTGGAAAATGCCCTAAAGCTACACAACTCGGTTTCTCCTTATATATTTCTGGCATCCTTGAGATTGAGTAAAATTCCTCAAGAGTTTTTTAAGAAAAACTGCAATGTGGTTCCAGGCTGCTTGCCCCTGAACAACCTCAGGTCATGCATGAGTTGGGTAGAGCAGGATGTCAGGGAGTCATTAGGGTGGATCTAGTGGGACTCATTAGGCTAATGTAGATGAACATTTGGACCTGTGGTAAGAGGGCTACACAGCCCTCTGTCTGTCTGCTGCGTGGGAGGACAGCTCAGTACAGGGACAATGGCAGCCGGTCCTCCAACCCTTGCCTTAAAATCAAACAGCTCAATTTCTCTGTGTATGTCTCTGGCACCCCTGAGCCACTGACCCTCCACCAGAGCTCAAGGCAAGTGTTCGTGCACTGTCCATTTAAGAGAATGGTTGGGTTTCCAGCAGCCTTATGTCTCACCTGGACAGATAGAACCCATGCTGATTTTCATAGCCAAATATTATGTAAGTACCTCTTCCTTTCTAGGCCAAGGATTTTAGCCTGGGCCTGATACCCCTTGGCCTTCAGGAAAGACCTCTGCAGCTGAGATATCCCTCTGGATTCTCAACTGTCACATGTGGGTGCAGGATCAGTCCATTTTGCATTTCCACGCTTCCTACCAGTCTTGACGTGGCTTCTTTATTTCCTTAGTTATGGAACTTTTGTTTAGCTAGTCTTCAGATGGATATCCAGGATGATTGTTTTATTTTTTATTTTTTTAAATATAGTTTATTGATTATGCTATTATAGTTGTCCCATTTTTTCTCTCCTTTATTCCCATCTGCCCTGCACCGCTGCCCCCAGCATTCCCCTCCCCCCTTAGTTCATGTCCATGGGTCCTACATATAAGTTCTTTGTCTTCTCCCTTTCCTATACTATTCTTAACCTCCCCCTCTCTATTTTGTACCGACCACTTATGCTTCTTACTCCCTGTACCTTTTCCCCCATTGTCCCCTCTCTCCCTTCTTGCTGATAACCCTCCATGTGCTCTCCATTTCTGCGATTCTGTTCCTGTTCTGGTTGTTTGCTTAGTTTGTTTTTGTTTTTGTTTTTTCTAGGTTCAGTTGTTGATACTTGTGAGTTTGTTGTCATTTTACTGTTCATAGTTTTGATCTTCTTTTTCTTAGATTAGTCCCTTTAACATTTCATATAATAAGGGTTTGGTGATGATGAACTCCTTTAACTTGACCTTACCTGGGAAGCACTTTATCTGCCCTGCCATTCTAAATGATAGCTTTGCTGGATAGAGAAATCTTGGATGTAGGTCTTTGCGTTTCATGACTTTGAATACTTCTTTCCAGCCCCTTCTGGCCTGTAAGATTTCTTTTGAGAAATCAGCTGATAGTCTTCTGGTAACTCTTTTGTAGGTAACGCTCTCCTTTTCTCTTGTTGCTTTTAAGATTCCTTATCTTCAGCCTTGAGTAATATAATGATGATGTACCATGGTGTGTGCTTCCTTGGATCCTACTACTTTGGGACTCTCTGGGCTTCCTGGACTTCCTGGAAGCCTATTTCCTTTGCCAGATTGGGGAAGTTCTCCATTATTTTTTCAAATAAGTTTTCAATGTCTTGCCCTTCATCTTCTCCTTCTCACACCCTTATGATTTGGATGTTAGAACATTTAAAGTTATCCCAGAGGTTCCTAAGCCTCTCCTCAATTTTTTTTTTTTTGAATTCTTGCTTCTTCATTCTGTTCTGGTTGAATGTTTATTTCTTCTTTCTGCTCCAAATTGTTGAAGGGAAGGATTTTCTTGGTTCCCTATGTATTTTTCTTTATTTCACTTTGCATAGCCTTCACTTTTTCCTCTATTTTGTGACCATATTCAACCATTTCTGTGAGCAGCCTGACTACCAGTGTTTTAAACTCTGCATCTGATAGATTGGCTACCTCTTCATTGATTAGTTCTATTTTTGGAGCTTTGATCTGTTCTTTCATTTGGGCCATATTTTTGTTTGTTTGTTTCTGCATGCCTATTATGTTGTAAGGGGCAGAGCCTTAGGTATTCTCCAGGGCAGGGCAACCCTCATCACTGTGTTGTGGCATTGTATGTGGGGGAGGGGCTCAAGGGGGAACAATGCCACTTGCTTGGCTCTTGGCTGGCTTTCAATCACTTCCCCTGCTACCCACAAGCAAATTGGGCCCTTCTGGTGCTGATCCCCAGGTGGGTGGGTTTGTGTCTGTTTTAGGAACCCGTGAGTCTCTCCAGTGAACTCTCCTGTGAGGCTGGGAGTTTCTCCACTGCTACAGCCCCTATAGGTTTTTTACAGTCAGAGGTTTTGAGGCTTTCTTTTCCTGTGCTGGAATCCTGGGTTGCCTGGTCTGTCTCACTCCCCAGTTGTTCATCCCGTTTTATGCACATGCCAATGTGGGACCACCTGCTACTCCAGCTGCCACCTCATGTGCCTGGTCCTTCATCTGCCACCTTGTTGTATCCTCTCTGCTCCATCTGCCCATCTCTGCCCCTCCTACCACTCTGAATGAATTTTTTAAATTCCTTGTTTGTCGGACTTCCATACAGTTTGATTTTCTGACAGTTCTGGTTATTTTTTGGTTTTAAATTTGTTGTCCTTCTTTTGGTTGTGTGAGGAGGCAAAGTATATCTACCTACGCCTCCATCTTGGCCAGAAGTCATGATTATTTTATAATTTAGTTGTAATTTTCATGTGTCCATGGGAGGAAGTGAGTACAGTGTACCCATACTCCGCCAATTTGGCCAACGAGGAGCTGTCTTCATTTAGGACTTCATCATTCTCAGGGTCAAAATGATGAATTCACCATTTTCAGTTCTAGTGAGAGAGGAAAATTTTTCCAGTTTTTCAGATGTACCTTAAAAACAAAATAGCTTCCCTGAGATCAGTGGTAAAGCCAAGACCAGAGGCACTCAGGTTGCAGTAGAATGTTTTTTGGAATCACCAACCTAGATTGAATCCATACTCAGCCATTTATAGCTATGTGATGTTGGGTAAGTGCCACAAGCTTCAAGCCCCAGTGCCTCCATCTGAAAAACAAGGATAATACTAGTACCTAATTCATAGGGTTGTTAACAGAATGGAATGAAATAAAGCATGTAAAATCACTTTAGTGTATTGCCTGGCACATGGTAACAAAACAGTGTGTTAGTAGCATCATCATCTATAGTGTTTGTTCTTCCATTATACCTTACTGCACTAGACAATGAGGGAAACATGAAGTCTTCCAAGAACTTAGAATATTCTTGGTGACATAGAACAAATGATACAAAAATAGTTACAAAAATACTTTTGTTAACACAGTTTCTGGTACAAAGTAAATGCTGAATACATGTTAGCTACTATTATTTGTATTGCTTCTCCATAAGCTTTCCCTGATGAACGTGGATGGTATCTTGTGACAATTTGTTGGGAGTATCATATCTCCATGAACTACCCATTTACACAAAATCTATGCTAGTAGCAGCTCCCTAATTACTTTATCCTCCCGAAATAGGTTTATGGGACAACTAGAAGACCTAGTTTTAGGGACCAATGCAGTGTGATTTCCAAAATCCTGATGGGGCCTGGGTCTCCCAAATTGTTTTTTTGCTTTACTCCCTGGCTAGAGTCTAAAATGATTCTTCACAACATTTATGCCTTTTGAGTATATCTAAGATATGTTTAAAATGTAATTTCAGCTTGGGATGGCAGTAACACAAATTATTGAACACCTTGCATTTGCCAGACACTTTTTATATATAGTCCCATTTAATCTTCCTAAATAAGCTAGGGATTATTAACTCCATTTTCAAATGAGAAACTGCAGAGTAATTACTTGGGTACCTTCTCCAAATTTAGGTCTTATGATATTAAAGGGTTTTACCTTTCTGCAATATATTTTCCTTCCATTTTCTTGGGTTTTTTTGGCGTATTTATTTCTAGTGGGAATAAATCTTACCTGTAGGCCATGCGGGAGCTATAGAATAACAACAAGAATGCTTAACATGTCAAAGTTACCAAAGTTTAATAGGCAGGCTGATTGCAAGTTCCTCATGGTTCAGGGCAAAACCCTTAGCTTCGTAGATCCAAAAACTTAGTTTATTTGGTGCATGCAAAGTAGCAAATCCTGTGGGACTGCTTTGGACTTGCAAAAGACTGACATATAAACCAGGGAGTCATTTACTAATTTACAGTTGGATCTAGTGGAATAATGCACATTTGTCATTTGCTCAGGGAACTTCCTCTGTATGGACAAGACATTTCCATACAGAGAGCCAGATTACACATGGAATGATTGCTTGGTGAGCACAGAGTTTGAACAAAAGAAGAGGGTATTCTTAAATTCTATAGTTTTATCTTCATCAAATAAACATAACTAGATGAATATCCTTCTCTATGGTGGGGCTATTTTTACTCAGTGAGTCACTCATAGAATGGGCCAGGGCCCACTTTTCTCCAAAAACTAGAAATTATTCCCATATTTTTATTCCCATTCCTCCCTTCTTTCATTCCCAGTTTTTAAATTACCATTACCTCTTCATATTTTTACCACAACCTTATATCATGCCAGGGAAATTCCAACACAGTCGAATGGATTACAATTTTTCCACAGTTGTCATATTTCAGTCACTATTTCCTTGATGAACCTTGAGGAACACTCAAGCCTTTCTGATGAGATTCCAGTGACACTTCTCTATGACATATTTACAAACCTTATCTCAAAAATAAAGCCCTTTCCAAGGAGACCAGAGTCACCTATTATGAACCAATTCTACTGAGATTTAATTTTCATGGCTTATCTTTTTGCTCTTTCCCCACCCATCCAACTTCACAGAGAAAAGAGTGTGTTGATGTTGTTCTTTATGCACTAAATGGAGGGGGGGAGAAGTTTAAGACTAATACTAGATAGTCAAGGGAAGTAAAGGAAGCTTCACCTATTTTTTTTTCTTTAAAAAAGTTTTTTTGACAGATCCTATCTCAGGTTTATTTGTACAAACACCACAGCTCCATGCAGACAGCAGCGCAGGGGTCACACCATCCCTTCTGTCCTCATAAGCAGACAGAGGCCTCTACTATGGAGACTTCATGGGGGCCTGCACACATTTGGGTGCCCAATCCTGAGCCACAACAGCAGCCTGGGGCGTGGTTTGAGCTTCGGCCTTGGACTTTGGCTAGCAGACCCTGAGACCCTTGACAATGCAGCACAAGCATGTTTCCCAAGCGTGGGGTAAGCAGTGTAGGTGAGTCAAGTGAGCTTGTAGGTGTTGCACTTTGGAATCTTGGGCTTGATCTCCTTGGGCTTTATGAGGTCCTTGATGGTCTCAGTATGTGGGCTCATTGTCTTGACATTGTTGGCCTGCATCTTCTCCAGCTCTTCTTGTTGTGCTTCTTGGAAAAGTGCATATTCCTCAGGAACTTGGAGTCTACCCCCTTAAGAGATTTGTGTCTTCGTGATTGGGGTTTCTTGATGCTGTTTCTGTGCCATTTTTGGGACTGGCTGTGCATGGTGCAGTTCTTGGACTGGCCATGTTCTGCGCCCAAGCCCGTGGCTCCCAAATTGCCTGGGACCTGAAGAGAAAGATGCTTCACCTTTTAATCTTCCCTGAGTTCTAACTTTTTTTTTTACTCCAGAACCCTAACTAGTAGATATATTTATTTCTAAGAATGAATCCTGATTCTTTCCAAACCACTCAGATGCCAACCAGGTAAATAAAGACATTGAAAAATCATCTGTCTTCTTCACTGATAAAATTAAGTAATAGCAGATTGATTCAGACAATTCAGCACTTACTTTTGAGGCACTGTGATAGACAAGAGGACACTGTGCAAATCACTCAGTAAACACTTGTTGAATCATCCTGTACTTTGAGCTTGCTAGAGATGAGAAAGGGAACTATAATTCTGATTCACTTCCCTTATACAATCAATAGCTTTAAAAAATTGTGTTATGTGGTTATCCCCATACACCCTATAAACAGAAACAGAATGTAAATAAATTAACTGTTTCCTATATTTATATCTCTTTTATTTCTATTTGAAGTCAGACCAAGCCTTAGCAAATTAAACTCAAAAGTGCAGACAGGTCCTTGAAAATATAGGTGAAGGTCTGGATCTCATAAGGGCCAAGTATTTGGCTTTTTAACTGATGGAATTTCTTAAGGAAATAAAGCATTTATAGGTCTGAGCACATGGTCATATTGAAGTCAGCAGGGTTATGGGCATGTACAGACTTTGACCTCAAAACAGAAGCCTTGTGGCACTCAGCCATTTCTGGGCGAGAGGGACTGGTCTGGCTTCCATTGCCTACTGGGCTGCTTTTAGGGCTTGTCTAAGGGTCCCTCAAAAGGTCTTTGACAAGCTTTTAGTTTGGAATTCTTCCATTTTCTTATTTTCATTGAGCTTAGTCCCGTATTCTTGTGTGCACATATCTGTACATGAGTGTATGCGTATGTGTACATGTGAATGTGTTGTGATAAGAGGCCTGGTAGTGGTATAGAGGAAGCAAAGAAAGAAGCTGAATTTATTAAGGCATTTTAATTGCTTTTCATTTCAAAACAAGAGAAAAACCCTCCAATTTCCCTAAGCCTATCCTCATTTCCCACCTCTGCTTCTTGACTGTTTTCCTGTGGTATCTGTTTGCCTCTACTTTGACCTTTGTTCACCATCTACAGGATTGAATCAGATTCCAATATATCCCAAAGCAGAGGCCAAAAGGCTAACCCAAAGCATACCCCACAAATACTTAGGCACTTGATGAAATATTAACCTGATCAAAGGTGACAAGCTTTTCCCCAAAACCAGATGGAGGTAGGGAGGGCTCCTCGCCACCATAAATTGGTCCTGCAGTCCAAGAGAAAAAGGAAATGCAATAGTGACACCATGTTTGTCCCAGGTGCTGACATAATCATTTGCTATTGCTTGGTAGATTGCAAGGTCAGAAACATGACTGACTAAAGCCATACACATATATAGATAAATAAGTTAGAATGATTTTATTTTTAAAGCTTTCATGCTGATGACTTGTAGAGTATTATGATTATCTTGTTTTTTAACTGAAAATTGGTAAACTGACTCTAAATTTTCTTCAAATGCCATGAATATTGAGAATTTTTTGTCTCCCCCACCCCGGGTTTATTGTGATATAATTGACATATAACATTGTGTAAGTTTAAGGTGTACACATGTTGATATGATGTACTTCTTCATTGCAAAATGATTTTCACCATAGTGTTAGCTAACACATCTATTACATCACATAATTACCATTTCTTTTTTGTGGTGAGAATATTTAAGATGTATTCTCTTAGCAAGTCTCAAATATATAATACAGTACAGTATTATTAACTATAATACGATGCTATATATTAGATCCTTAGGACTTATTCATTTCGAAACAGGAAGTTTATATCCTTTGACCAACATCTCCCCATTTCCCCAAACCGTCACCCCTGGTAACCTACTCTCTGGTAATTCTACTCTCTCTTTCTATGAGTTTGCTTTTTTTAATTCTAAAATTGCATTGGCTTTTAACAAAACAGGGGTGATGGCATGGGGCGTGGCTTCACTCTGTGATATATAGCTGGGTAAAATAACAAGTATTTATAGAACTTATTTTCCTGAGAGCCTTCAGCAAGGTGTTCCCAACATATTTGGCCCTGTCGCTCTGCTCTTTCTCTATATAAAAATATGGCAAAAGTAGGAAAATAATACAATAATTAATAAATAATAATACAAGAATAAACTCTGTGTTTCATGTACTCAGAACTATAAACCTACTTTTGCCGTGCCTGTATCCATTCTTGAAATGTTACCCACTTTTTTAAATAATGTTATTTATTCCTAGAGAGAGGGGAAGGGAGGGAGAAAGAGAGGGAGAGAAATATTGATGTGAGAGAAACATCGATTGGTTGCCTCTCATATGCACCCTGACCAGGAACTGGAACACAACCCAGGTCCTGACCAGGTATTGAACTGGTAACCTTTCACTTTGCGCACTGACACCCAATCAGCTGAGCCACAATGGTCAGGGCCAGCTTTTTTAAAAAAATTAATTAACTAAGAAAAGAATTAGGAGTTACACATAAATTCTTTTGGATATAGAAATCTTGTATTCTAATTCCAGGTCCACCACTTAAACAGTTGTTTAACCTTGGTAAAAATCACCTATGGCAGGCAAAATTTTAAAGATGTTTCCCCAAGATTCCCATCCCCTGGTTTTTTTACCCAAACACTTAAGCTGTGTAGAGACTTTGCAGGTGTAACTAAGTTGCTAATCAGCTGACCTTAAAATAGGGAGATCTGAAGGAAACTTTCAGAGGTGATTGATATGCCTATGGCTTTGATGGGTTCAAGAGTATATACTTATTGAAAGTATAACTCATTGAATTGTATACATTAAATATGTGTCAATCATAGTTCAGTAAAGTGGTTTAAAACAAGAGGAAGGCAGAGGGGAGGTCAGAGAGTTTCGAAGTATGAAAATGGTTCCAATCACCATTGCTGCCTTTAAATATTGAGGAAGAGCAGCCTCTGAGAACAATCCTCAGCTGACAACCAGCAATGAAAATGGGACCTCAGTCCTGCAACCTGAGAGAGCAATTTCTGCCAACATCTTGAATGAGCTTAGAAGCATATTCACCCCTGTAGCGTCCAGAAAAAAATACAGCCCAGCTAACACCATGATTTCACCCTCATGGGCTCTTTTGCAGAGACCTAGGTAAACCAACTATCCCTGGACTTTCAAACTACAGAACTGTGAGCTAATAAATTCATGATGTTTTAAGCAGCTAAACTTTTGCTAATATTATATGGCAGCATTAGAAAATTAACACATCGCCTATATTTTTCTGAATTTGTTTCCTCATTTGTAAAATGGAGATAACATAGATTCAAAAGTTTTTCGTGAGGATTATAGAGAATGTATATAATGTTCCTTTAGCACCCCACCTGACACATAGCAAGCTGTGAATAAATGGTAAATAGTATTGCTTCCTACTGCTTCTGTTACCACCTTGGCTGATGATGACCTAATTGATATCTCCAGCCCAGCTCTTTAATTTGAAGCCTCTTTGTCAGGGTTCTGAAGTGATGTTGAGTCAGAAAGACTATAGATAAGAGTCCTGGCAAGGGAAAAGTTACTTGGACCTTGGGTTTAGCAGTGTACTAACCATGCTGTACTGTGCAACATAGTCATAGGAAACGTGTCTGGAAGGATATATACTAAGATGTAATTAATAGTGGTTATCTCTGGGAAGTAGGACTTTTTTTTTCTCATTTTGTAAATATCTCACTGATTTTCTATAGGAAAATGTATTGTTTTATATTAATAATAAAAATAAACTATTCTTAAATTTAAAAAAAATACCATATTTAGCCTGAGAGCTAACCCTCTCCAGGATATAAATGGACAGGTCGTGGCCCTGGAACTTCCCATTGCATTCTGGGGCAGCTAGTAATATTCGTGTTACAAGTGTTCATTTACCTGTGATTGAAACCAGAAACAATTTTTAGATGAGCAATGGCAATGGTAAGAACTTTATTAAATTATTGAAGGGTGATGCCATGCAGTCAACTATTCCCCACTTGACCTACTGCTAGATTATAAATTATGCCAAGAGAAGCATGCCACTCCCGGTGAACCTTAGAACCCAAGCCTCAATGTGCTATGGGACTTATCCAAATTTCCTTTTCTTTTCTTGGGAGCCCACACTTATTCTTCTGAACTCCTTACCTGTGGCTGTTGAAGCTGTTCTCTTTCTGTCCTGAGGCCCTGAAATACTGCAAAACTACTACTGTTGCATCCCCAGGACCCCATAGTCAATCTTGAGAATTTAGAAGTGCAACAAAGTCAGGGCCCAATAAATTCCAGATTCCAAACATGGTGTCCCTTGTCAGTACCCTCACTTACTGATCTAGCTCATTGGTTGAACCTCTAGAACTCAGGAAGCCGACTTCCTTTGGCTGTGGCGTCGGGGGGAACCTGGCATGTTGCTTTCTGAAAACGTATAGAAAAGCCTCGTTGCCTACCTCAGAGGCCCAAGAAATGCTTTGAGTTGAAGCAAAAGCATTCCGATAACCCTCACTGAGAACCCTCCAAGACTGAGCAAGATAAAATTTCCTGCCTCGCTGTGTCTGTAGTCTCACAAAAGAGGTTGTCATAAAATAATTATGCCTAACTAATAAATTGTGCAATCAGTTGCCTTCTCCTCTGATACTTCAAGAGGGCAGGACCCATGTCCATTGAGTTCACTACTATACCCTAATGCCCAGCACAGTGCATGCTCAGAGTAGATGATCAATAAATATATTCCAACTGAATAAATGTATGGGTTAATAAAATAATTACACAAATGCTTATTTAATTATAATTTTGATAGGTACTTAGAATGGAAATTTAGAATGCAATGAGAACATGTGAGAGGAGTCCTAACCCATTTTTGAGTGGCAAGTCAGTCATGGAAAACTACCTCAAAGTGAACCCTGGCCTCAGTAAATGGCAGATATTTTAGTTTATATACTCCCTTGAAACTTGTAACTGATGGAGGGGAGAGCTCACAACAGTAGGATGCTAACTGCCAAGTAGTATCATACATGGGCACGGGGGCAGAAGCAGCATTCTAAATGTAATTATCACACTATGTATTATTTGGGGATGCCCTGGGGCTGTTGAAGACTAACCAGCTGTTGTTCTTTCCCATAGTTAACCATAGTTGGCAAAGCTTGAATCCTGGCTATTTGCACATTTTCTTCTTCTACCATCAGCATTCATTTTCATGCCTTGATGTATCTTTTTCTAATCTACTTTTTTCCTTTTCATCTGATCATCTAGCCATGAGGGCTTAAGGTGCCACATTTTTTACTACCAAGTGAAATTTTAGACCTTTCTGTGTATAACTGTATGATAGATGATCAGGTAAGTGGACCACTACTGTATTTTGTTTACCTTAAATTATGTTAATATGATTTTCCACTCTTTCATCCCTGGAAACAGGCTGAACTCTGAGTATTATGGTTTCTGTTCAAGTCAATACCAATTATTACTCTTAATTTAAAATTTCAGACACTAGAAAGATTGACATCAAAGGAAGTATATTGTAATTGTATTCACAGGTAGACATCTTTAATGTGCAGTAAATTTCAATCTTCAGGTGACTGTGAAGAGGTAGAGCTAGAGACATAAGCACAGTTTATCCACTTCCGAGTATGCAACACTCATTCTCTGTTTTGTGTGATAAGAAAGAATTTTTCAAAGGCATCTCAACCCTTATCACTATCATTCATTCTGGGGAAATTTTAGTCATTACCTTCAGCTTCTCTTAACATCTATTTCTTTTTCTGATTTTCTTTCATCTAGTTCTTTTTCTGATTTTTCTCTATCTCTTTCCCAGGTATATGTGTTTGGGAGATAGGGAGGATCATAAGAAATAGAGGAGGAACAAATTAATAAATAAGTACTTTCAATTCACCCATAAATGCCTATGAGGGTTTAGAATGATATATTTTGATTAACGGTCACTAAACTGAATTGGTTAGATTGTAGCTAAAGCACAAATACTGTGTAGAATCCAACCTAACTTTGCACAATAGATTTTTTTTTTCTTAAAAGAAAAAGGAAATTTAATTTGCCAGTCAAGCTATTTTAATTGTGTTAATGTTGCCTATCATTTAAAGGATGAGACTTTGGGGGTTTGGGCGGGCCTAAATTGTACAGGCAAGTAGCTGACTGGCTGAACTATTTATATATAACTTCCAGCTCACACTTTCTTCGATTTTAATCTAGAATATTAAATATCAACTGGGCCAGGATAAAGCTGAAATGCCTAAGAGTGTCAAACAGGAGCCTATGAAAGGAAGGTGGCCTGTGCTCCCTTAGGTTTGGAGACAAAAGGTGCAGGCAGAGAGAGTGGGCCCGATGCCTATATATGTGTTTATGTACTTTCCACATTGGGAATTGTTCATATTTCCCAGAAGCGAACAGGCCTCTATTGGCTAGGCTCCCACCAGAATCCAACATAAGTACATCTTCTTTCTTCAATATGGAGAGATTTTTTCCCTCCGAGAACAAAGTGTGCACACAGCCTCATGAAAGGAAAGAAAGCTTACACCCACTTTGTTGTCTGAACAATTACTAAGCACCATATCCACTTAAATAGTTCTAACCAATCAAAAGCATTCCAAATTAGCCTTTCCTTTCTCTAAAATCCAATGCCCAGAGATTTTGTTTTCATTTAATCTGCATTTGATGTTTAACAAAACATGAAAGGTCAGGATTAGCAGAACTTTGGAGTAAAGGGCAATCACATGAAAAGATTTTCATTTCCCCTTCATATGAGGCTGCCATGTTCACCTAGGAGAGGCTTTTGTATTGTTTTTTATTTGTGTGCTGCTTTCTGAATTTGCACGACATTTTTTTTATTGTTAAAGCCAATCCAAGTTGAAATAGGAATCTCCCAGGGAATTAACTGTGGTTCTTTGTTTGACTTTATAGAATTCTAATTCCAGACTGAAGGGCATTCATCAGTAAAATGCAAGTTAAAATTTTTTGCTGTATACTAATTTTAATTAACCTTTCTTCACTTTCCCTGATTTTAAGTAACTTTCCTCTTTCCCTGCTTTTCCTTGCTTCATTTTACTGATGATTATAGCTTCGTGCAGCTCGTTTCTTTATTGGATTTTTGGCCCTGTATATATCCCCTCCCCCATCTCCTTTTTTCCTTCTTTTAGCCCCAAACGGCAAACTGGCTCAGAAATTGAGTTCCAGGATGAAGGGTAGCAATGAATGGAAGTGAACTGCTGAACCTTTGCTTCGTTCACTCTTGATTTATGTTTTCTAAAAAAAATCTTTGAATTTTCAAAAAAGCAAATCTGGAAATGCTGTTGAGGATAGTCTTTGGCACCAGCACGCTCTTAGGCAGCATTTGTGATGACTTCACCCCTTTAAAATGTGGCTCTTATGATAGCACTCACACATGCCTTACTTAGGTCACTTGAAGGAAACGTCCTCTGATATTCAATAAACAATACAAGCTTTCTCCATCCTCCCATCTCCAGACGCTTTTTGGTCAACACAGTATTTACAGAAATGGGCTTCAAGAGGAAGGGCTGAGTAGCTGGATTGTTGGAAGGAAAAAGACAATTAGTCTGTGTGTGGTTCTTTTTCAATTTTTATTTTAGGAACATGCATTAGCAAACCAGACAGCTTCATGAAAGCACATAGAGTTGCTTCTTTAACTCTGCATTAGTATCAGAGTGTGTGAAGGTTAATTTGCCAGTTGTAAAGTCGCCAAGCAATTCTGGATGTCTGCTTGGATAACTTATTTTCCCATGTATTTCTAGTTTTCTAAGTGTCATTTGGGCAATCCTGCCAAGAAAAGAAAAAAAAGAGTAAACAAATTAAAATGCAGTAATAATTTTGTCCAAATCTTACTAAGTCAGACACAAAATAATCCATTTTGTATGAGTCAGTTTCTGCATATGCTATTAAGACGCACAGGATCTGGAGTAGCCACAACTGCCTAACAAAGTAGAAATGGTAAAATAATATAAAACTACTAATAATGATAAATACATGTAAACATTTTTATTTTTTAGATCCTAAAAAATCCTTGCTGTTGGAGATGAATTTATTTTATTTTCAATTACACTTTACATTCAATATTATTTTGTATTAATTTCAGGTGTACAGAGTAGTGATTAGACAATCATATATTTTACACAGTGGTCCTCCCTGATATTTCAAGTACATACCTGACACCATGCATAGTTATTACAATATTATTGGCTGTATTTCCTATGCTATAGTTTACATCCTTGGTACTATTTTGTGACTACCAATCTGTACTACTTAATCCTTTCACCTTTTTCACCCCATAACCTGCCTCCTTTCTAGTAGCTGTCAGTCTGTTCTCTCTACCTATGAGTCTGCTTGTTTCATTTCTTTGTTTATATTGTTCTTTAGATTCCACATATAAGTGAAATCACATGGTGTTTGTCTTTCTCTGACTGGCTTATTTCGTTTAGCATAATTCCCTCTATGTCTTTCCATGCTTTGTCGCAAATAGTGTAATTTTGTTCTTTTTTATGGCCAAGTAATATTCCATTGTACACATTTACCACAACTTTTTTGTCCACTCAGCTGTTGATGGGCACTTGGGTTGCTTCCATATATTGGCTATTGTAAGTAACACTTCACTGAACATGGGGGTGCATATATTCTATCAAATTAGTGTTTTGGGTTTCTCAGATATGAATCCAGAAGTGGAATCAGTGGATCATAAGGCAGTTCCATTTTTAATTTTTTGAGGAGCCTCCTGTACGGCGATTAATTTTAAATAATGATTCTAAAGGAAAAGGCAAAGGGTAACGATATATATTGAATTATTGCCATGTGCCAAATGCAGGACTAGGTGCTTTGCATATTTAACTCTGTTAGAGGCCTACAACAACCCTGTGATGTAGGTATGGTTAGCCTCGATTTAAAGACAAATAGGCTAAGGCTCAAAGAGTTCAAATATCTTGACCGGCTTTACACAGCTAGGAAGCAGTAAAGTTGGGATCCCAAATGATACCTGTTTGTCTGTATATTCTTTATCTTTTATATAGTTTGACGACATAGCTCATGTGTCATTACAAAGCAATTCATTGCATCACTATTTTAATTTTTCATTTATAAAATTTCCCAAACAAATACAAAGTAAAAGATTATATATGTGAGGCCACATGTTCATGAACTATCTAATGATATCTCAGTCAACAAATTAATAAACTCTGCTCCAGCTGAGCACTTCCCTTCTTAACCTTACTAATTTATTTAATGGCATCTGTCTTCACTAGGGGATTCTTAGTATATCAGAAATGCTCCGCTCTCTTCTCCACCATAACTGGACAGTAACCTTAAGAACAAAAGAGCGATGTTTCTCATTGTGTTTGATATGTAATTTTGTGCACAAACATGCCAACTCAAATTATTGTTGCAAAGTGATTCTTTACTACTTTTTCACACTGATAGGCTGTGTTGTCTAAATGGCACAGAAAAAAATGAGAGATGTATGATAATTATTCTAGTTCCTTCCCTATTAGCTGTGTGACTTAAATTATTTAACATCACTAGTCTCAGTTTTCTCATTTTTAAAATGGGGATAATAGTAGTACTTACTTCACAGGTTTTAACAATTAATGAGATAAGGAAGGCAAAGTCATTAGCACAGTGGTTGATAGATAACACTCAAAATGAGCTATTTTTTTTTTAGCTTCAACTGCTAGAAAGTAGTGTGCAAATTTGTTAAAAACATGGACTTTGGAGTAAGACTACACCAGTTTGAGTCATACCTTCATCATCTGATGTCTGTGGGACCTTGGTGATATTTTTTTAAACATCTTTACGATGAATTTCTTAAACATAAAGTGGAATGGATTTGATATTTTCCTTTTTTGGTACTGAGAGCACTAAATGAGATAATACATAAAGTGTCCAGCAGGTAGTCAATATTGAATAGTGTTATTTCCCCCCTTCTTTCCCAATATATAGCAATCACATTTACAAATTCATTAAAGATATTTGCTAGGCTAACCTTTAGGAAAGACAATGACCATCCATTGAATTTTCAAAAGTTAGATTCAGGAAATTCCAGCACAGATATAATATACTAACACTTTGACATACCCAAATTTCCCATGAAGGTCAAAGAACAAGACATTGTTAACACTAAGGTCATTAAGACCAATGAAGGATAATAAAATTGTTAGAGATATTTCATAATGACTTAAAAATTATAAACATAATAACCATCAGAATACAACTTTTCAATGCGGACAGAACAAGATAAAAAGATTCTTAGGTCCTAGCCCTGTCTTTTTCATCATTTCACCATATACATTTGAGTGACCCTCTTTAACTCTGAGTTTTCTTTATCACCGAGTTAGGAAAATAGAATATGTACTGCTTATTTCACAGAGTTGTTGTTACAATCAATTAAAATAAAGTATGAAAGCCCTGACCAGTGTGGCTCAATTTGTTGGGCGTTTTCCCACAAAGCAAAAAGTCACCAGTTCAATTTTAGTCAGGGCACATGCCTGGGTTGTGGGTTCAGTCCCTGTACAAGATGCAACTCATCAATGTTTCTCTCTCACATCAATGTTTCTCTCCTCTTTGTCTCTCCCTTCCTCTCTCACTAAACATAAATCAAATCTTTAAAAAATATATAAAGTATGAGAGAGTACATGGTAAAGTATGAATGTGAGACAGAAGCATGATTCTTTGTTACACATCTAACTGGTTACTAATTCCTGTGGCATTCTTACCCCCTTTTGCTGTTTATTCACAGCACAGCAACCCAGCTTTTTAAAAGGCACTATTGAAAGGAGGACACACTTAATAGGAAAACTTATCCTTGAGACATTTCAACTAACTTTATTTGATGGATTTATGGATTTTGGCTAGCTGGGCAGAAGAGTTTGTATGAAAGATCCTTATTCTTTGTATCAGAGTAGGGTTTTAATTCCTATCAAACCAGCTGTCCAGGACCATAGGCTATTATTTTCTCTTTAAAAATATCACCTGCTCCAAATGCCCTAGTAGGATAACTAAAGCTCAGGGAAGCATTTCTCTTGCTCTTGGATGAAACCAAAACATCTTTGTGTGAAGAAATAGAAGTGAGAAATACTTCTGCTTTGGTTCAAATGTAGGTTTATAAACTTAGAAAGATCTCAAGGGCTTTAGGGGAAAGATTATGAAACATAATCTTCACTAGTCAGGCAGTTGGGGACAAATTTGGGAGATAATTATTTTCTATAGTAACTGCCCTCTTTTGAAAATAATGGGGTAGTATGGCCCGGAAAGGGCTTATTTCTGGGTTCTAGTTTTAGTTTTGTCGCTTGATAGGTATACGACCTTGGGTAAACTATTCCAACCTTTTTAAAGCCCTGGTTCCTCATCTATAAAATAAAGGATAATATCAGACCCACAGGAGTTATTTGATCATATAATTTACATAAATATCTTAGCTCCATGTCAGATACATAGCAATGTTTCAGAAAAATCCTGATTTTAACTGCTCTTAATTATTATCATTATCATCTTCATTATTAGCACTATTATTATATAATTGATAGGTTCTGAGTTTAAAGTTTGGTTTTGTACCTGATTAATTCTCAGAGAAACAAAGATGTTATTAAATGTGCCTTTGTCCTACATCATACCTTTTAGAGTCCTTTTTGAAGTGTTCCATCTCTGACCCTCACAAATCACCCTTTTTATTTCACTAAATATTACTTATTTGGGGCATGAAGTAATTCCCATGCCTAGGCACTGCCTGGAGTCAACTAGTAAGGGGTTGGATTAGACGACCTCTCGGCTTCCTTCCATCCCTGAGAATCTATGATTCTGTGAGTCAGTGTTCGGGGGAAAAATGAAGGGCTGTTTAGGGATGAGTGACAGTTCTGTCCTAAAAGAACAAAGAACTCACTCACTATGCCAGAAGCCTTGTTGAAGATCACAGGATCATGAATTATAACTCTACTACCCTCTGGCAGGACAGGAAAGAAATCTCATAGACAAATTGCACTGGGAGAGATTATGGATTAAAGGCTCCCATATTCATGACTTCCAAGCAGCCAGTACATAAGACCATAACAAGTACCAAAGGCCACCCCTGTACATTTGAAAAAAATAATAAAACTATTCCCAAAGAGAAGCAGAATGGAATTCTGGCCAAAACAGTGTTTCTGGATCTCTCTCCTTTTCTCGCTACAGCTATGATAAAGAACTCAAGAGACAACAGAAGCCATCATCTGTAAGCTTGTGGCTTTTAAGAAAAAAACATAATGATGGAATTTAAATGCTACCCTGTCTTATTCCATTTACCATCAACTGGAGGTTGCCCAGCAGGAGAAATGAGATCATTTCCCTCTGAGTGGCTAGCCGAGCTTGCCCACATTCATTCTTCTTCCCACATCGTTTTAGCAGGCATCAACACGTCAGCAGCTTCTGCAATGTGCCAGATCTAGGGGAGCGGGGTATTGTCACTACTGCACTAAAGAACTCCCCACCTCTGCAGTGGACTCACACCAGTCACAGTTCCTCCTTTATGCTTGTCAAATGGTGGTAGGAGGTTAAAGAGGCCTGTCTGGTATACTGCCTCACACACTGCTTGGCTAAACTTTGGGAACTGGAGCCCACCAACAATGTTCCAGAGGCCATTTGAACTGCTCAGTTTCTCCTTCGCATTCTTTGAAAGTACCCTTTATCTTGGTTCTGTTTCTTAGGTGGCTGTGAGCCTAGAGAGGCTGGTGGTGATTTGGGGATGAGAGAGGAGGACATCGTCCATCATTCAAAAAATGCAAACACCCTCAGATGAAGTAATTTATCATTGTCATACCAGAAGTACTAATCTAAACTTTTTAGCTTCTCAGATATAATAAGCAGTTGTATTCTTTGTTTAAAAATGAAAAGCATTTTTATTGTCTTGCATATTATACAGGTAATGCAGGAATACATTCTCATTGTAAAAATTCACATGCTGAACTATCTAGAGTACAAGGTATGTCTCCTTTCATTCTCACCCCTTCATTCTGTTCTTATTCTCCTTCCCAGAGGGAACTGCTATTAACTGTTTCATATATAACCCTCCAGACATTTTTATAATTGTCTACATATTTGCACATAAACTATATATAACAAAGAGATAACTCTAGGTTTTCCCTATGAGAAGCCTATTGAGTGCAACTGCTCTCTTCCCCCTGTCTATCTTACCCAGCTCCAGCAGTGAACCATGCAGTTGAGTTCAGGAGAGAGTAAATGAGTGGCTGTACTCATAGGCACATGTTTGGATATCTATATCAGACTCTATTCCAAGACCATGGAGTATTGTTTCTGGATTATTTATTCAACATATTATCATTTCCTTTCTTTCCATCAGGATACACTAAGCTGGTGTCTGTCTTTTGTGCCTCAGAGTGCATGGAGAATCCAGTAGCAAATTCACAGTGCTGAGCCAGTGAACTGGGGCAGTCCTCAGTACGGACATGTTGGACACACACTGGGGTTTTGAGTCATAGGACCCTAAGGGATTCAGAAGGAGGAGCAAAAGGGTCGAGATGAGAATCTAGGTTTCTTGACCCCTACTTCATGTTCTTGCCACATGATCACCTTGACCCACTAAAATTAGTTTTGCCTTCATCTCAATCTTAATAGGAGGGAATGTGAAGGGAGGTAAGCGTGTTGGAGATGTAAGTGTCAGGAAAGCAGGCACCACCAAAGAGGGGAAAAGGGACAGCTGAGGGTAAAAAGGCAGCCAGAGATTCTGAATCCCAGGTCCATCAGAGTGTCGCACAGGGCCAACCCCACCTATGGGACCACATACAGATTCTCACCTTACCATTTGAAGTCCTGAATCAACACTTTGTTTAACCCATTCAACCCTTCTGACTGATAACTATAAAATTAGCATCTCACTCAGATATCTCTTGCTAGTCACCTACTTCTGTGTAATGGATATTTTCTGGGAGTGGCGGGGAGGCTTATTTAGTTGCCAACTTAAAGCCTAACTCATCATCTTCCCGCCCTCTAAAGGCATGCCACCCCCAAACAAGCAAACAAAACCAAAATACTTGGCTCCTCCCAACAGCCAGGTTTGTAAACTTAGGGTCATCAGTGAGATTTCTTTTATTTTTCCCCCCTCCCATATCTGACCAGTCCCCAAATCCTGTCAAATTTGCCCATGAAAGGTTTCCATTATTTTCGGTTTCTCCATCATCACTGTCATCTCTCATGTCCTAGGCCATATGACCTGGATCACTGCCACGTGCTGCTCACTGACCTCCCTGTCTCCACTCTCACTGCTCTCCAATCCAGCTCTACTTGTTTTCATTAGACACATCTTCCTTAGGCTCACTTTTCCTTATGTTGTTCTCCAGCTCAAAAATCATAAATGATTCTCTATTTCTTGCTGTATTTAACCTGTCGTGTCAAGTGGGAAAGGATGTCAGCTTATTCTGTGTTATTATCAATGGCAGAAGCAGGGCTAGTGGGCAAAAGTTACAGGAAGATTTACTTAAGGTGATCAAAAGAAATCCCTCCAGACAAGAGCTGTTGTACAATAAAGCAGCCTGCTCAAGTATTGAGATTCCTGCCCAAGGGGAGATGTATAATCAGGCACTGGGAACTACCTATTAAGGATATTTTAAAAAGAGTTTATGCATTAAGATATAAGAAAACACTGGTGACATTGAAGATGAAGACAGCTGACCATTTTTGAACATTGGCTCAATGCCAGACACTCTCCTTATTATTTGTATATGTTAACTCATTTATTCCCCTAATAACTCTGTGATTGACACCATTTTTATGCCCATTTTACAGTAGGCTCTATTTTAGTGATTAAATGTATAGGCTCTAGAATGAAGTCATATTTCACATCGTAGCTCTGTCACTTACTGGATGAATGATTTTGCACAAGATGCATAACCTCTTTTGACCTCAGTCTCCTCAGCTGTACGTACCATAAAGGGAATGATAGGACCCACTTTATTGTGATGTTGTGAAGGTTGTGTTGTAAGTTAACATATGTAAAACACTATTTGACACAGGAAATTCGCAATGGTCCCTATTAATCTTATTTCCATTAGATGATACATTCTTTGCAGAAAGTGGCTATATTTCTTCTATATCCCTCATCTTAAATAGCTCAGATTGGCCATATAGTAACTCTTCATGCAATATGTACTTATGACCAATGATGTTGTGGTGAATATTTCCCAAAGTTGCTCCAAACACTTAACACCATTTTTTAATCACTCACAGTGTACTCCTATCAACCATCATTCTCAATCAACCCAAGGTCAGTCTTTTCCCCCTCCTTCCTTCTATAAACTGCACTCTCACTGGTTACTCTGAGACAGTAAGTAGCTGGTCCTGATGGAAATTTGGTGCCAATATCTCAGACTGCCTGTCTTTTTAAAAACTTTTTTATATTTATAAAAAGTACAGAGGTGCTTGTGCTTTCTTTCTCTAATCCCAATTACTAATGAAAACATCTTCATTGGCAACCTCTAGTTGTGACCCATACTTCCATTATACAGATATCCTGCCACATTGCATGCCTTTCCTTTCCAAACTGAATGTCATAAGTTCTGGTCACAGCTAACAGATCTCAGAGCATTTTCTTAACTCATTGTTTGCCTTGTTTGAGAAAGTTGCATGTAAAAACCTAGCAAAGAGATAGCTCTTTATTGGGAAGCTTTAAAAAAAGCCCTTTGATATCATCATCATTTTTGGTTTACAAAGCATACATAAAAGGGGTAGGGAGGGATAGACTTTCCTTTTCAGCAAGAATAAATTGGTAGCTGTCCTAGATAGCACGCTTCTGAAGCCAGGTGCCACCACTTAGCTTAATGTTTCATGATGTGTCACCCAGCAAATTATGAGTTGTTTGAATTGATTTCCTCCAAAGAGCTGAGCTACAGCTTTTGTTCTATTGATGTTTGTCTCAATTCCTGAATGTGTGGTGCTTTCAGACAGAAAAAAAAAATTGCGTGTCTTATAAAGAAATGTCATTAACTCACAGAGCCATGTCTATAATTAGAAGGTTTGAGAATGTCCCTTTTTTTTCATCCAGTGGAGCTACTCTCAATTGTTTAAATTCTTTTGCCAGTTCTTAACTTTTTAAAAATTTTGTTTGAATATAATATGCCACACCATTATCCACATATCTGGAAAACTGGGTTATACTGAGTTTAAAAAATATGGATTTAGTTTTACATTTAAACATACACATATTGATTGAGTACTTATTATGTTTCTCTGACAATCCCCTTAGGAAATGGAAGCAGCATAGATATTGGCCTGGCTTTCAGTGAGTTTCTAATTTTTCTGAGGATAAATATAAAGATTTATAAAAAAATTAGAGACCATAGTAGGTTTTAATATGTGTATTACACTGAATATAGTCAAATGCCACCCAAATGCCACCCAAAGAATGTTGGCCTCTACTGTCTGCTCACTCTGCTAGTGAATAAAGTAACAAAGTGGTGTGAGCTCTTCCTTTTTTAAATTTTATTTGTTGATATTTAGAGAAAGAGAGGAAGGGGGGAGAGAGAGAGAGAGAGAGAGAGAGAGAGAGAGAGAGAGAGAGAGAGAGCGCGAGAAAGAAATAGAGAAAGAGGCATCATTTTGTTGTTGCACTTATTGAAGCATTCATTGGTTCATTCTTGTATGTGCCCTGACTGGAGATCAAACCCACAATCTTGGCGTATCAGGAGGACACTCTAACCAACTGAGCTGCTGGGCCAGGGCTGAGTTATTTCCATTCTATAAGAGCATAGTGGCTGCTCTGAGCAAGCTGGGCCATCCTCTTTGTTACAGTTGTCCCTTCAGCTGCACATGACTAAGTAAGAGGAGCCACAAGGCATTCTCATCGAGGAATTGTATACCTTGCCCTGAAACTGCTTCTGCCAGGAATGCAGTTGTCGCCTCCATGTGGCCTGGTGATTTAAGCATTACTGGATCCTCTCATAAAATGCTATTTAATACCATATTAATTAATACCAAATCCTCAAAAGACAATGACTCTTTGGGGATGTAAGGAAGAAATATCAGTAAGGACTGGAATAAGTCAGCAACGACTGCTTGGAAGAGAAGATGAGGCCTTAAAACAGTAAGATTTGGCTGGAGAGAAGAGTTGGGCAGGCAGTGTACAGCATACAGATGTGCCAGAATGGGTCCAAGTGTTTGGTAACCTAAAAGTCCATGCTTATTGCTAGGATACTCAGAGACTTGGGGTTGCTGTCTTTGTTCATATTGATGTCAAGTCAAGGAAACTCAATACTGTATTTTCCACAGATGAATTTTAACATATTACTAAAGAAAAGGATGTAGAGAGAAGTGACACTGTTTTGAATAAAGAGAATAATGCCCAGGGTTTCTGCTTAAAGTTGTGCAGGTTGCATCTGGCACAAAAGGTGTTGGTTGGATAGGCAGGAGATGAAGAAATCCTGCTAGTACAGGAGCTTCTGGAACCTATGCTGTTTTGTAATTGATCCCTTAAAAGGAGACTCTTTTTTTTCTCAATTTGTCTGCCTGCAGGAAGTATCACTTAGCAATTTGCCAGAAGCACTGCATGTGCCAGTAGTAGCACTGGCAATACTATAGACTTGGGGAAGATTTGCCTTAGCAAAGCTTAATCTTGCTTGCTATTTTTAGGCAGGAAAATAAACCATCAGTAATTTTCTTCCCAATTAAAACTTTTTTTGTAGAAGATTTTGTGCATTTTTTGGGAAACACATTTCAGCTTCTTAATATTTTTCTCCTCCTTTCATTCTGTTTCAACTAGTCTTAACGATCAGTAATTAATTAATTATGTCATACTTGTAGAAAATTAAAACCAATGTGAAAACTAAGGAACATCCAACTAAAGTCAATTATGTTCTCAGTAACTGGGTTTCTTTTAGTAATTGGACCTCTTATACACAGAAGGAAAATTCAAATGGTAGTAATTCTAGGAACTTGTCAGATCATACAATGTCAAATCTTTTTTTTTTGGTATATTTTATTGATTATGCTATTAGAGTTGTTTCATCTTTTTCTCCCTTTATCTCCTCCCCCCTGCACACCATCCCATTATCCGCACACCTCTTAGTTATGTCCATGGGCTGTACATATCAGTTCTTTGGCTTCTCAATTTCTTATACTATTATTAGCCTCCCCCTATTTTTTTGTCAACATTTTCTCACCACCCCTTTCCTCAGCCACACCCACTCCCACCCTCAATCCTT